>PPHD01001020.1:0-37737 GCA_002909625.1 Bambusicola thoracicus | reverse complement strand
GGCAAGTGAGGGAGAAATACAGAATAGGCAAAAAGTCTTTTCAAGCACAAGATACAAAAGTATCCTGTTGGCTTTACTGAGATGCTTTTCACTGTTGTTGGTTTTCATCAATGTATTTGAAATATAGCAGAAATATCACCAAAGATGTGAAAAGAAATTTAGTGAAAAAAAAAAAAAATTAGAAAGAAAGAAGATTGGCACTTGTCTAGGAATGGGAAATCTTATCCACTATTCCCAAACAGAACAATAGAAAAGATCTGAATCCACTCTGCTCACATTAATATCGCAAATCCACAACTTCAGAAATGGAGAAGACTTGAATTCAATCCATTCTTTGTTGGTGCTTATATTCTCAGCTCTTCTCTACAATCAGATCTAAACCCAGTACAAGGTGACTATCTCAAGTATCAAGAAACTAACTACAGAAAAAGACTTCCTGATTACTCTGTTCCCTCAAAACAAGTATTTCCATATTGCTAAGAAATTATTATAAGGAGAGCCCAGCTGTGATCTATTCACATATAATAATACACAGTTCTTTTCTGAGGCATATTATTTACTTTTTGGATTAATTATTGTCTTCTGTTATGTTGACACAAAATAATCTTTCATCTCCTTCTATGTTAAAAAAGTGCAAGCATCCTTTGCTCCGTAAATAATTCAAAGACATAAATATTTTAAGAACAATAAGCAGTATATTTTGGAGCAATAGAAGAGAAGTGAAATTAGTTATCTGTATCTGAGATCTTGATTGCAGCAGCATAATTGTTTTTCAGTTTTCATTATCCTACGGAGAACCAAATCTCCCCCTTTACTTTCAAACACTGAACGTTTGGTTTCATCTGCAAGAGCAGTTTTGATGAAAAAACAGAAGCACTCAAGCATGAAATTCCAATGCTTTCAAAATTCCTATGCTAAATAAAAGGAAAACATACTTATAACAACTTGTTTGTCCTGCATACATCTTTTTAAAATATGGTATAATAATCTTTTTCATAAATATTGTGCTTATGGGTTACTGGATGCAACCTCACTGTGTATTTGAATATAATTAACTTGTGAGAATTTTTCAGTCAAAAGGAGTGTTTTCCTTTATCGGACTGTAATAAGATTGAAGAAAATTTCTCATTCTTTTGACATTCATATAGACACTATAGTTGAAATGATAAATCAAAACTGACTGACAGTCAAAAGCTGTTTCCGCCCACATGAAAAAAGAAGCATGCCCCTCACCTCAGTAAATTCTAAGATGGCTCCCCCTTCCAGCCCCCCACATCACACTGCACAGTATGACAAATACAGGACTTGGAATTCAGACAACTCTGTCAAATGGAAGATAATTCTGAGGAAGTGATATGACCACGAAACTGACTGAATTTTATTTCTCTTAAGAAATGAAATATCCTAGTAAATCCTTATCCAGGTAAATCAGGGAGATTTTATATGCAACTGTTTTGGTTTTAATCCTTTTCTCATAGCCCTATGGTACTTTTCTTAGCCTTTCTGAAGAATAGGGTTTGTTATCCTTTGTTTTCTTCCCTCTTCCTGTTTGTTTTAGAAGCAGAGGGTTATATTTAAAAAAAAATTCTGACGTCCAGTAAAAGTTGAGTAGGTGCCCCGTGACCTTGATAAAGGACAGAATTGGAAAAAAGACTGGCGAAAGGCAGCAAAACTAGAAATTGAAAATATTCCATTAGAAAGGACAAGAAAAATAACCCCTTCAATTCCCAGAAATATGAGATCAAATTTGCCAAACATTTGCCAAAAATGATAAGCAACTGTTACTACAACCACCTTTTAAAACTAATTTCTAACCCTACAAATGTATTTCTAGCCCTAAAAGAAAGCAGATCATAAATTGGTAAGTAGGCTTTCCAGCTGATAAAAAACAATTAAATGATCCAATACACATTTCCTCATGGGCATTTAAACATCCATTATTTTAAAACCCAGACTAGCTTTAGGAAAATATGTAATCAATATTCTTCCAATTCCAGACATCTAGGGAAGACGTATTCCCATTGTATAGCGCCTTTGTTTTGGTCATTCTAAGACCATGTATGGTGGATTGAATCTGGAAAGTTCTAGGACCTGGTGGCTTTTAAATCTACACTGAAATTCCAATTTATCTTCCTCTCCTTGTTAGCCCACCATCTCTACCTTGTCATTTTGGGACAGACATAATGTTTCAGATGCACTTTATCACAATGAGAGTGGCTGACGAGGGGTCATCGCACGTATCACAGTGAAATATTTGAAAAAAGGTTACTGCTGGAACTGTAAGAAGTTATCTGTAGAGTCATGGATTTTGTTTAGATTACTTTATGAGGAAAAAACATGATAACAAGACATCCTAATTGACTGTATCTCATGGACTTTAAAAGTGTCAGAGCAATTTAGCCTTTAAAGAACTACATAAAATATTTTATCACATCTCTGCCTCAGTAACTTTAATAAACTATACAGCCTTCAGGGACCAGGCTCCTTATAAATTAAGTGCCTTCAACTTGCTGCGCAAGGGTCTTTATCTCTTGTCAGCTTAATTATGTGTTTAATTTTATTTTTAACATTTTTTACAATGACCCACACCAATAGAAGCCTAGATTGTTTAATTAAACATACAAATATGTTTATATCTAACACAATCAAAGCACTAATTTGCCATAGTAATGTTTTATACAGAGCTGATAGTTCCATTGTAGTGCTAATACACTAGTTTAGTCCGAAGTTTATCAGCTCACCTTTCCCAGCAATAATTTAAAGTTTAACTTTGTTCCATCGCCCTCTTACAACTAATTGGCTGTGGCTTTTCCCCAGTGTCTCAACAGAAGCTAGACTCTAATAAGTTATTAAGCAATTACTTATGCATTATTGCTTATGCATGTGTGTTCCAAATTTACACTCCAATACAGGAAGGCTCAAATGAGTGTCTGGGTAAAAGAACACAGCTGCATATCACTTTCTCTTCAGCAGCAAAATTTGTATTATAAATATGAGACTAGAACAAAAAAGCTGTGTTACAGATCTACAGAAAACACACTAGAAAGACACAGGCTTATCTGATACTTGAGGTTCTCAAGACCAATATCACTACTAGCCAGCATGCAAAGTGAAACACACTGACTGCCACCATGAAATGCAGAAAAAAAAAAAAAAAAAAAAAAAAAACAAAAAAAAAAAAGAGAGGAGGAGCAAAGTGCAGGAGTCAGGCCTCAAGCTCCAATTTACACTGCATTAAGGAGAGATCCAAGATCAGAGATCTTTGGGATTTGGGATCTGGTAGGAAACCACAGGGGTGAATGCACCGCAGGGATAGTCTTTTTTGAAAATTATATCTCCCCGCTTTTGTTGCTCTCCACATTCCAACTTCCCCCTTTGCAATGCCTGTTTCTCATCACTGAATTATTAGTATTTCAATTGGATGAATTTTTTAGCCAATATTGTGATTTTCTTTGATAGGCTGACTCATGATGTGTGCACATCAGGACTGGCAATAATGTTAGGGTAAATTTCCCTGCTTTGACATGAATATACCCTATTTCCCTCTTGTGGAAGTCTTCTGAGAGCAGGTAGCCATGTAACATGGTACATGAGGTCAGTTGTTTCAAGTATTCTGAAGGTCTGCAACAACCTCCCTGCACTAGCCAAGCAACAGTCCACACAAGCCAAGACTGCAAGCCTAGTAATAAAATGAAGGGGTACACACAAGCTGTTCTACTATTGGCCATGCAGTCTGGTCAAAAGTCTTACTAATCCTATACAGTTGATAAGGGAGAATGGCTAGCAGTGAGAAAATCTTTCATGACATGGAAATGCCAACTAGCACAATGGCTAACTAGTTCCAGGGCTTTTTATAAATATGGATGTGAAACTCAGATCAGTGAAATACAAATACACATTTTTTGATGCCTTCAGTACCAGGATGACACTGGTCAGTAGATAGGAACAGGGCTTAGTGACGTGAGTTTGATTGATGATGGCTGCACTGTGCAAATGATATGCACAGTAACTTCAGAAAGTGATAGAAAGCACCTGGAAAAAGTTCGTTTTGAAGGTCAAAGCTGACAGAGCCTTTATATACGTGGGAAGATGCCAGTGGAAGAGCAATAACTTTTAAGAAAGCTACAAGAAGTAAAAAACTGAAAAATACAATTGCAAGATCTTGTGGAATTTATGGCTTGCTTGGTTAATATGTCTGGCTGGCTGACTGATAGTTCCATTGTGGTAATAATACAATAGTTTAAAGTGAAGTTCAACGACCCATCTTTCTAGAAATAACATAGAATTTTCACTTTGTTTCACAGAGCCCCTCAAACCAACAATGAATGGCCGCAAGCTTTTCCAAATGCATTTCAGATGCTAATAAGTTATTAGCCAATTACTTTTGTGCCACATGCATCCAGGCATATCAGCGCATTGAATTTAAAGATTCACTCACATTTAATGGGAAAGTTTGAGAAAAGTTTTAGTTAGAATGCTTGTTTAAATAAAACACAGATTTGGGTATTTTCCTGCGTATATCTTTTGAAGCTCTTCATTCTCAAGAATTTCATTTGTTCTTTGGCTTTTGCCTTAATTTGAAACTACAGTGTTTTACTCATTACTCTCCACAGAGATTAGTTATATTATCAATTAAGTACGACAAATTTAAGGCAGAAATAGAGAACAGATGTATTTCAGAAACATAGCAGCTTTTGAAAAGAAAAATATCACAATCTTGTTTTAGTAGAGTTAACTGTGATAGCTACATACTGCAGGTGTAAAAGCACAAACAGGTAAAGGTGAACCACCAAATGAAAGAAACTGATCTAAAAAATAGCATGCTTGTTCTCTCTAGCTGCAAAACTAGCTAAATTAAAGATATCACTGAAAGTACCTGCCTTTCAAAGATCCTGCATCTTCACTCCACAAGAGTGGTTTCCAGTTGTTAAAATTAACAATTTAACATTTTACCTTTAACAGTGTAAATCCAAACTTCCGACAGTGGATGCTTGAAGATGTCCCTTCAATTACTGTAAGACTTTTAGACAGGTTATAAACTCTTGAAATCACAAGTTGTTCATCTCTGTGCAACTTTTAATTTTTCAACTGAACTCCACAAAGATTCATATTTGGTTTTGTGGCAGCAGAAAGGTAAAAAGGAGAATCACCAACTGGCCTAGAAGTAGTTTAAAACAGGAGCTCAGCCTCAAGTGCCTATGTAACAAGAGCGCCTGTGTAACAACAGTGGAACCGAATTTACGACTGGATAGCAGCATGGCTTAGTGATTTCAACTCCTTTCCCATTGGTGGGCATTTAGATATCCAACAATCCTTGCCTCAGAAATATCATGCTGTTAGCCAAATGGAATTGCATGTGATCTGCTCAGGAAGCATAGGCAAATCAAAAGTCTGGTGCTATGGCTATAAGGAAACATGTCCAAATCAAAATTTGCAAACATCCTTAATCGCGACTGTTTTCCCAGAGACAATTTTGCTACCTTAATGCTGTTCTCTTCTTATAAACTGACTTGGGGTTATAGTTTTTTATAGATAAAACACAGCCCACTACCAAGTAGCTATCAGGTGAAATAATCTTCACCTACTACAACTGTTAAAAAATATCATATCGTACATTGCATTTGCTTTTATGAGCCAAAAGTAGCAGATTCTCACTTTTATCTGCTAATACCATCATTACTTCAGGTAATGGAAGGACTATTACTTTAACTTACAGTTAAGGAATGGATTTCTTCTGCAATTGTTTGCTCTCAGAAGTTAAGCATATCATGTAAAGTCAACAGCTACTTTACTTAAGAACTCCATTCTAGGTCAGTACCATTTAAACGTCCATTTGCCTTTCTCATTTGCTGGAAGCTTGGACAACTGCACACCTTAAGTTAATCCTAACATTTTAATTAGTTCATAGCTGACAGCTATTTGTACTTTCAGTAATAAATTTTAAAGTCATTGGAAAGTAGATTAGCCTAATTTAGGAAAGCCTGCTTATGTGTTTCACTTCTCTGTTAAGGACAGACACACTCATCAGATGAAGCTCTAGTGTGAAAGGGAACCTGCTTTTAATAGGACTTACTTGACCTGATGGCGGCAAACATCGTAAGAGGAACTCACTTGCAAATAGGGTACCTAGAAATGTGGCCCAGTGCTCCAGTGCTTGACGATAATGGCTCTTTCATCAATGCATTTGGCCTTCCATAGTTCAGCTTTGTTGCTTCTGTACTGCTCCATTACAGCTGCATATGGAGGTCACAATGTTTGCAAGCAAATTAAATTGTTTTCCTCCTTTCACACCTCTTGCTAGTCTACCTCTTCATACACACTGCTAAAAATAACCCATACTACCAGAGCTCTTGTCCATCTCAGGCTACCGAATGGCATTTATGACAAAGAAAACTAGTGTGCTCACAGGTAAGGTCTTAGTGGAAGGGGCGTTTTAATTGTGAGGAAACTGATTCTTCAAGTACAGAAAGCAACCCTGGCAGCTTGATGGGGTCAGGTCAGATTTAGCCAGTGACAAATTATGCACCAGTCACCATTTTTCTATGTATACTCCAGGGAATGAAAGAGAAATGAAAACTTGTTCCAGAGTACACAGTTATTCCTCTGTGATTCTAAATGCTATATAAACACAGTTGGGTGGGGGGATTTTTTGTTGGTATTTTTGGTGTTTGTTTTTGTTTTCAGTGTTTGTTTTTCAGACCTCTTCAATAGTATGAGATGCAAGACAAACTGGAAAAAGAAAATATCGTAACTTTACAAATTCATTCAATGTTGTACCATCAGGTTTGAACCTTGCATGTTCCCCCACAAATATAACGGGAACGCTCTTGCTGTTACAGAGGCTGAAAATGACTAGATAATGCATTTCACAACCATGCCAATGGTTATTTTCTTTCACTCATCATCTTTTGTTCACTACCAGTTATTTCAGTTGGCAGATGTGGTTTTGCAATCCTCTATAATTGTATCTGCTAGCACTGCATAGCTGAAAGTTCTTCCCAAGAGCATCTTTAGATATTTCTTATGTCCACTGCAGGTCTGTTTCCCATTAGTTATTTCCTTACAGAATAATTTCTTCAGTAAATGCCTCTTGTCCAACTGTGGAAGGCAATCTCTTTATCTGAGTATGATAGAAAATGGTACTATACATTCCCTTTTCAGCTTCTGGCTAGCCTGGCACAAAAATGAAGTGACTCCTCAATAAGAGCTCAACTAACCCCACTGCAGATGTTTCTATAATTCCTTTCTGTAATATTCTTCTAAATTCCTGCAGGGGTGGAATAGAGAAGAACCTATCAGAGGATATTGCTACCAAAGGGACAAAAGGAGCAGAATAATGTAGAATATGCTAGATCAAATCAGTTTAGTGATACTAAATTCACATCAAGCTACAGAATGAGTTAAATATTTTAAGAAATTCTCCAGATGCTTTGGCTGTAGATATAAATTTGTGATACCCCAGAGATGTCACTTATTCATTCAGAAAAGTTTTTCACGTGATTTAGGAATGTATGCTTTTTTCTTTCTTTTTTTTTTTTTTAATTTGCCCTGGCCCTACATATGATCAAACAACATCTACTCAACATGGAACATTTTCATGACCACTTAAATAAAGGTATTTAAAATTCACTTCAAGTAATCAGTTGTATTAGTAATAAGAGTTAAGTTTCTTTTGCTAGAAATATTTTGCAACCCCATGCAAATATACACACAGCAAGTGATAGTAAATAATTGCTGCAAATATGCTGAAAAACTGCTAAAATTTAGACTTTGCTAACAACTAATTTGATTTCTCAGTTACATTAGAATCATCACAAACTCTAATTTACAGCTGGTAGTCTCGACTGTTTATTCTCTTGCATGTTATTAAAGATGGGCATAAAAGCCTAAAACAAATGTTCAAATATTAAAATTGAAATTTCAAAACATTGCTGAAATTTTATTTTTCCAATTTATAATACACCGTCCAGTTCTATAAAAACTATTGTGATTCATTTTCATTCAGAGGAGTTAATTCATATCATAAGAAAATCAGTTGCCCACTCCTGGGAAGCAGATGTATGGAGTACTACATAGCACAAGACAGAGCATTTGGATCTCTCCTGTTAAGTGAATGGAAATAACAGCTGGGATACATTCTAACAGCATCCAGTCTGGGAAATACAGACGTGGATCAACTTTTAGAGGAGTTACCCAGCAGTGCCATTACAACAGAGACAGGCAGCATTACCCACTTCCAAGTCCTTCAGTCAATCAGAGGTGTCAAGTGGCACCTCGTACTTTTCTGATGTGAAACTCTCAAAAACGTCCAACAGTTGGGTGCTGTCAAGCATTTTGCTTAAAACTGAAGTCCTTAAGCAAAAAAAAAAGCCTAATAGGATGTGTATAAAAATCATGCAAAGTGTTACTAAGGATGTGACAAATCACAGGATAGGAATAGTTTCAAAGCCCAGCAGCATGTGCCAGTCTGTGCCCTGATTACTGATTAACGTTCGGAAACATTTCAGAGAGAAGCCTGAATCTAGATGGAATTGGAAGTGATATATGTTACGTGAGATGTACATTCATTTTCATAAGTGACTCTTCAGAGACTTTTGATAATTCCCAGAGGGACCTCCCTCCAATGATTTAACAAAGTGATCAAGGATCAAGGCACCTAGAATTCATGAACAGCATGACACTGCCTCCCTTTCATGTCTGACATCCTAAGGACAAAGAAACCATGAAAGGTTCACAGCCGTAACAAAACTGAGAGTTGTTAAAATACAGCACTGCAGCGGTAATGATGACAGTTAAAAGGGAATTAGTATGAACTCAGCAAAAACTTTCCATAAAACAAATTATTCTAGAAAAAATTACTCTCTAAAACCTTTCAGTGTTAATCAGTGATACTTTTCATGCGCCCCATATTCTTCCATTATGACTCCAATAACACAGCAGTATATCAGTTGGACTATTATTGTTTGATACTCAGATCAGTGGGGCAACTTTCGTGTCTATTCCCCTTGTTATACATTGCCTGTAAGATTACCTAGCTATTCTCAGATGCCGCTGGCGTCTACTTTCTTCAGGTTATGTTCACAATTAGATAATGCACAGCATAAACTGATGCAGGGTCATGACAGTGATAAAGCAGAGAGACACCTGTATTATGCCACATTCAATATCCCTGAGTGCTGGAAGGGAGGACTGACGTGCTGCACTAGCTGTGGTTTACCATGAAGATCCTGAAGTTTTGCTAGAAGAACATTTCCAACTACTAAAAAACTCTCCATATATTCATTAATAGAAATATAAAGAAAGCATGTACAGATATAAGAACATGGAAGGATGAGATGTCACTGAAAAAATGAACTAATAGTTTCTCAGCATCTTGCAAACAAGTAGGCACAAACAAGAAGAATGAAATAAAGCAGACAGGGATGCTGAAGTCCATATGTTACTGTAAGAAAAATTACTTTCAGGGATGGGCATCTGGGGCCTGCAGATGCCAGGTTTCTATCACGGAAGGCCAAAGAAGTTAACAGTGCAGTGACAGGATGAACGCCAATTGAAACCAGCTGATTCTACAATCCACAGCAGCAAAATGCACTTCTACATTGGAATGCTGTTGCCAGAACAGGTTAGGACAATATGATATTAACTTTAAGACAATGAAAATACATAAAAAAAACTTGACTACCAGACAGTTGTTTATAACTCCCATATACTGCAGTCTAGGTTTGTTAGCAATGCAATATTTGCATATGATAATTAAGCACACATTTCTCTGCCACATATAGAATTGAATCCTAAGCTCTCTTCCCACATTCCTGTTGCTTAGCAGTTACTAATACCATGTTCTCTGATTCAGTACAAAGCTTCCCAAATTTGGTCTCAGGTCTGTTCATTGGACTCTTGAAGGCACCTATTTGCCCAGTTAAACTGCTTTAGTTGTTGAGAAGGCGAGAATATGCTTCAGCAAGTCAGGATAGGTAAGAACAACTCAACTCCAACTGAAGTCTATGAAAAGCCCTTAAAAGTAGGAAAAAAAAAATTAAAAAGATAGAATAAAAATTGATCTGTTTAGCATTACTAAAAATTAAGCACGGAAACATGATGCAAGTAAGGACTGCAAACTTGGACCCTGACTCAATACATAGTTATATTTAAATATAACTTATTTTAAACAAAGATGAGCCATCTATCAGTGGATTAAAAGAGTCTAGTTCCCAATATTTTATTCACGTTCTATTAATTTTGTTGGTTTCTTTATTCTCTCTCAAAGAGAAGCTTATACCTGGAATTGCTGTCAAGTCAGGCAAAAAGCACTTGAAACTGTTTACATTCAGATCTGCACTTTCCCAAAAATGCTTGGATCTGGACTCACTCTCATCTCTTTTTCTCTTTTGTAGGATCTAGCACAAATTCTGAACAAAAAATTTCTACTTCAGTGTACAAAATCCAGTCTCTATGAAAATAAGAGAAGAATTCTCCTTGTCCCTCACGACCTTGGGATAAAAGGAAATATACACCATAGCGACTGCAGCTACACTGTATAGTTTATATATAGTTTTACTGCTCTTTCCATTTTTCTATATCACTATCTTCTATAAAATTAATAGGAATGGCTTGCCAAACTTACAGTTCTGGCAAGCATATTATATTTGGAAAGTATTGTAAAAGCAGGTATATTTTTAATGTTTTACCATCTGCTTGGTAGGCTATAGACAAACACATAATGCCAAACATTGCAGTTTTCAGTGAGAACTCTTTTGGTAACCTCTGTCTGAAATTTGATTACTGTATTTGGAACATTGATTTAGCAATGAAAGTAATGACACAATACCATCATTTTAAACTTCCATGCAGGAGCAATGAAGAGATACACTTAAGTTCACGTTTGCCTAGTTTTCCCTGTCTGCTTTAAATTATGAAATGCATTATTTAAGGAGAGTGACAACAGCTCTAATTGCAAATAAAAACAGGGTGCATCCTTGCAAAATGTCCCTGTGAGACATTACAAATAAGCCCAGTACTATAAAAGCAGCATATAAAACCTGATAGATTATTAAAAAAGCCCGGTGACAGATTTCATGGTCTGTTCGCTCAATATTGCATTTCTGAAGAAAGCATTCTTGTTTAAATTTGCTCTGCTAGGAATATAAATGCTTACCATTATTTGTGTGTACGTAAAAGATCCTGTGATAGACTAACACCTCACTGTACTGCACAAACACAGCAAAAGACTTGCCTAGCAACAACGGATGGGTGATCTGAATATTATAGATACATTCTGTGTCCATTTCTGTTGCAATTTTTCTTTTCACATTTCTCACTTTAGACAGTTCCTGCCTAGTATCAGACACTTGTATTGTCCAACTGAATGCTCTTGCTGACCTACTGTGTTTGATCCAACTACTATAGCTTTACTTATTCTAGAGGAAGAGTACCTTTTTTGTCTAAAGTTCAGCTCTGGCAACAATCTCTAATTGTTTCTCTCACACCATGAGTATTTTCACTTCTGCCTTTCAGTAACTGAGTCTAGATTGCACAGACATTCCTTACAACCACCAAAAACCTTGAAAACAACTCCCCCACCTAGCACTCGCTTTGAAGTCTAGTCATTACTGCTGCTCAAGCTAGCTGATTTTGTTTCTAATAGCATAAAGAAGTTGACCAACAATATCAACAGCGGGATGAGGCTTGATGTACTACACAGCTACTGCTGCCTGATAGCAAATCTACTTTATTCTCCCTTCATTTATTTTGTCTGAAGTGTATCTGTTGCAGTTTAACCCAGCCAGCAGCTGAACACCAGACAGCTTTTTGCTTAACCCACCTGCTTCCACTCGCAGTGGAGATAAAAGCTATTTACTAAGACAGAAAAGAAACAGAAAAAAAAAACAGGAATGATAATGAAATATATATGTATAAATATACATATGAAGAAAATAATCTCTATCCCAGCTGACACTAGGACAGTATGCTTCCTTACAGGTTTAAAGCTCAAACTTTCCAGAAAACATGACGAAATAGGCAATTGTTCTCATAGCATCTCCCAACAAATGTGACAGACCAGTGACTTTGCTTTCCTTCTTAACTGTCTCTCAATTATCAGGAATAAAATTAAGAATAAGATTAGTTTATCAGTCAGCATTCAATTGTATGTTTTTACGTCATAATTTATCTCAACTTTGTCAAGCTTCTGTCAAGTTGCCTACTGCTACGCGGTGTCTTACTCTAGCTCTGTCCATTGATATGAAAGTCTTGAAACCAGGCAGATGGTTTTGTAAGGCAAAGACTGTTTTGCCTCAGGCTAAAAGCATGTAGATTAAAGGAAAGGTTAATACAAAAATAATTCAAGGTAAGATAAAAATTTGACAGATGTGTGCAGTTCTTTCACCAATTCATTTTCCACCATATCACTATAGTATTTATATATTCTAGATCATACCTATGTGAAACTGTACAAAATTTATCATGGGAGTGAAGATCTGAAATTAATTTCTAATCAGCAAAGAACATCCTGACAACACTGCTAGTTTAAATCCCCTTAGCCCATAGACCAGGAATAACCACAGCAGCTCTGCTCTGAAAGTCCTCTGTGCAGATATTGTGAAGACCTCATGATATAGATTATCTGGTATGACAATATCACGTTCTGCTTATGGGGGATGTCAGTGTAGGCTTGCAAATTGATCTTTAAAAAGCAAATTAATTTTTAGAAAAATGCTATCATCTGCAGCAACGTAATCAAGATGTTGTGTGGAAATTACAATGTCTCCCAGTTTTAAAAGTGCAGGGAATAAAACGCTCTCCTTTATGCAGAGATCCTGCCTATAAGTTAAAAAGTTGTGCATATGTAATTAAAAATCTAGCAAGATGCCCTAAGTCTGCCTACTTCTATCTGGGACAGAGGGATGGAGGAAGGTGAGGACATGAGGTAGATACCAAAGCAAGCAATTTTCTAATGGAATAACAAAAATATTATTCCAAATTTGCCCTTCCAGCTGTGTCCCACTAATGTCAAAAGGGTCAATAGAAATATTTCTGATTTAAAAACGTATCTTAAATTTCTTGTTTTACTGAAATAAGCATTACATAAATGGTTATAATGAGTAATAATGAATAAGCTTTACCCAGCTCTGAGGTTTGATTAAAATAAACACCCACATCTGGTAGTTTACTCAACAATAGGATCATCATACGCTATACAGGAAAGCTGTTTCTGAGAATATCAGATCTTGGATGCTCAAAAAGAGGAAAAAATTCTCAAGTTCTTGCTGCTAGATGGCTCAGAATGGTCTTCCACATAGTCTTTTCCACAGTGCTTTGGCACTATTTTAGAAGTGTTTTGTATGTCTATAGTTTTATTTTAGAATTGTCTCAAATAAACCAAACAAGACTTCAAAACAAGATAATTTGGGGCATATGTTCTTTGTGATTATGCCTGAAATTTAACTAAAACACATTTAACATAGTAAAAGCAAAGCTTTTGATAATGCTTTCTTCAGTTGCATCTCAGGTTTTGCACTGTTCTGCCTCAGGAAAAGGAGATAACTTGTACCACATCCTTTTCACTACAAACAGTTCAGGCGTAGGTTTTTAGGACCACTATATGCTGATCCTAAATGCTTACCAGGTTTATTCAGGGGGCTATAGGATCACAGCAGCTTGACAAGTCAAACTGCAACAGAGGCAAAACTTTTCTGCCCACACAATTTACATGTTGCCATTCAATCCGAGCTCAGAGCAGAGAGTAAGGGTGGGAGGGAAATTTGCTTTGGAGCCACACAGCTACCATATCTTACACCTGAACTTGAACACAGATATCAAGATCCACCCAAAGGAGCCTAAGCTTTATATTCAGAAGTGATGAAGTTTACTGGAAACTCATCGCCTTAGCAATGAAAGCCACATTTTCTAATGCTGAATGAAGCAATGTCTAAATACCTTAGAAAATCAGAGCCTCAGAACTGAAGCAGGTCTAGGAGCTGCCTGGATAAACCCATGAAAGATTTGTAATCCTCCAGTCCCTTCCCATGCCCTTCCTTTCTGACCATGAATACTATCTTTATACAATTGCTCTACTTCGACATTCCCCTGCTTGTCTCAGTTTTACTCACATTACTGGCACACCATTGCTAGGTGACTTCCTTAGCACAGATTTTGGGACTAGATCATACCTTTCTTTGCCAGAAGGAAGATTTTGAACTCCAGCATTTTCAGAGGTTGTTTCTGCAGTCAGGCATATCTAATGGCAGCTATTCTGAACCAGTCAACATCTGCTTCAATACTTTTATCTCATTTCTATCAGCTGTTCATATTGTCCACCACTCATTTTCTCTCATTTGCTGTCATTTTATAGAATATTTTCTCCATTTCACTTTCACAAATACTACTTGGATTGAGACTATAGTGAACACGTGCCTTTGGAATGTCAGTAACCTGCAATGTTTTGTCTGGTTTACTGAGTATAATACTCAAAGTTTAATGTAACACAGCCGTGACTTCTGTAGCTTTAAAAAAGCTGTCCGTGCTAACCTTAGTTTTCCCTTTCAGCATGACTTCTAATTTGATCAAACCATATAAGTATCTAGTGTGAAACAGATGGTGTGTGTTTGGGAAAGTTTAAAAAGGGAGCATAATATACTCCCTTTGGCGGGCGACTCTGAAATGCATCTGTTCTCTCTGCAGCGAGGCTCTCTCCCTACTGCAGGCAGGCACTGCGAAAGCCTCCACGCACAGTGCTCGCAGTGTGCTGTCTGAATCATGCTGCTCACATTACCTTCAAGTCTTGGGTCCCTTTTGAGCTGAATGCTAATCAAGGTGGTATTTTTGATAAAGGACAAGCATTTGAAAAATTAAGAGCTAGGCTTTCAGAAAACCGTTTTATTCGTGATCTCCAGACTGAGGTCTAGAATGTCTTCAGGATATTCTGTCTGAACAGCAGTAATGAAAACCGCATCAGGTTTTAAGACAGAGATACACAGCCTGCGGTCCACACGTCAATGTCAGTACAGGGGCAGGCAAGGCTGGAGCTGCAGCATCTGAGTTAGCAACACCCACCTTCCCATTTCCATCAGATTCTGAGCCCAGCAAGAGCCAAGAGACAAGCAGAGACTTGAGCAGTCAGGGTGAGGGGAAGACCCGACAGCGAGAGCCTTCTGTCCCCTCTTAAGAGGGGAAAAAAGATGCAGTTGGGCATTCCATTTTCAAAAAGATGAAGCCCTTACTAAAATGGTAACAAAATCATGTTTGCTTCGTAGCCAAGGTAATGACTATGAACTTGTTCTGGACTCCAGAGGGGAAAAGCGAGTCACTGGGTTAAATCAACACACTAACTTTAATGTGGTTTCCTTTGTACCTTCAACAATACAGATACAGTTTTAAAACTTAACCCCACACGCTGTGTCAGAGCAATAAAAGAAGGTCAGTGCTTGGCTTAAAGATGCAAGCTGAAACATTTCTGGAGCCCAGACAGGAGAATGGATATAACAGGTAAGTTTTAAAGAAATGACCAGCCAAGAATGCTAAGAATATCACATCAGCAATCCCCTTGCACTAAAATACTGATGACTCACAAGTGATTCTTCTTGAATATCCAAAGCTACTGCTTGCTGCACAGACTGTGGCTTTAAGGAGAAACTGTACCTGTGATTCCAAATTCACCATTTGAGAAGCAACATCCAGATCAGAAAATACAATTCAGAGTCCATACCAGAACAAGACTAGCAAAAAAGGTAATCTTGTAGAGCACTCTTTATCCAGATTGCTGTTCTTCCTATGCAAATTCTGTTCCCAGAAGAGAGGAAGAATCAGTCCGTACACTGATTGTGTGAAGAACTCACTGGGATCCAGAATTCATCTATTTTATTCCCAGTATTTTGGGGGATTTCTTTAAATTTTTAATCAGCAACCGCCCAGTGGGAAAAGAAGACAGATTTATACATCTGCTTCTCAGCAAAGCAACTTCTTGCGCTGATACTAAAAAACTCCAAATTCAGCTAAGTGCTTTGTGCCTTGCAGTATAATAGCCTTTAAAACTGACTCATTACAACATTCTGCGACACTAAATGTATAATTTTGGTTTTGAACTTTACTACTTCAAGCAACTTATTTTGTTTTCTGGCATTTCAAATCAGATCTTTTCCTCTCTTACATTTGAGCCAAAGGTAGAGGAACGAGAAGCCAAATCTCAGCAGCACTTCAGAGTAGTAATAATCCTGTGAAATGACCTCTTGGTTACAGTATTCCCCAAATACCATTTTTCAAAAGTCTCTTTTTAAGGTAATATAAAAATTTAATTAAAGTTAATAAAGTGCTTTGAGACTGCTGGATTAAGACAAAAAATGCAGTCAATGAAAAACTGTATTTAATACTGGAAGTGGTTCACAAAAATTACCATTGTGGAAATTCAGAAGAATGGTACATTCAGTTACTCCCATTTTTATTTCCTTCTTCAGTTTGCAGGATAAAGGGTTAGCCATGAAATGCACAGCTGTTAGTCAGATACATAACATATAAGCCAAGTTTCACAAGAAGCATTTGCCTGTTCTACAGATATTACTTCATTAATCGGAATGATTAAGCACTCTATATTATCACTTTCTAAAAGCATATAGTAATTAAAAACTATGAGGAAGTTCTGGAAAATGGAATTCTGCAGTTCATACTGTAACCCCCAGTCTCACTTGTTATAAATACTTAAACAGAAAAAATAAACTTTACTATTTAAAGGCAAATAAAACTATGCTTCTCTCAAACTGGAAGGTCCCAAAGGCTTCATATTCTAAAGTCTTTCCTCTCAAAGATTTTTGCAATTTATTTTCAAAATAGAAATCAGCGGGACAAAGCACTAAAGGGTCCCTGTGGAATGGAAGTGTGGGAATGATCTTCTGTACTCAGATTTGTTTAACTACAGAATTGCAAAGCATTTGGCTATGACTGTGAGGAATCAACTCTGCAGACACAATGCTGTCCATGACCTTGTGGTCAGTATAAAACAAGACAATAAGAATTCAACACTTTTATCTAACTCTATTCAAATACAAGAACGAGAGGATCCGAATACAAAGTCAAATGCATAAATCATGGCCAGCGAAGCTGATTCTTCCCATTCATCTGTCCTAGCATCAAAACAGCTACTTGTCTTTGGCAGTCAAGAGGGAAGCTCTAGGGCTCATTTGCAGCTGCGGATGTAGCATCTCAGCGAGGTCCCATGAGGGCAACAGACTGCTACAAGGCCCCTGCCTCTCCTGCAAGCTAACACTGCTGCCCCTCTCCTCTCATGGCTCTTGGTGCATAGGCAAACCTAACTGTATTCAATAAGCAGAAAGTCATCTTTCAGGGACAAGAAAGTCGAGACTTCCATACTATCAGTAGCAACAGCAGGATTTGTGCCAATATATAAGCAAGATCCCAAAATCGAAGGATACCCTCAAGAAGAAATGTTTAAAGGGTTCAAGATTTGCTCAAATAAATTTTAAGCTATTTTCTGCCTAAATCTCACAGAGTGGGAAACCTTATTGTGATAATCAATCATCAAAATTCAGGACACCCTACATAAAGTTTGAATAGATATCTATTCCGGCACCTACTCCTCGATTTCATAAGGATTATTTATGTAAGAACTGCAACATGTGACAACTTGTAAGTACAAAATGGTGACTATTTTACACTTTCAGGCAATGTTAAGAGCAAACAAGAACTACGCATCCTAATTAAACATATGCAACCCTGATGATAAGGATCTGGGTAATAAAAAAAGATCACTTTAACATACTGTTAAGACTCCATCATTAAAAATGAATTTTGCATAAAGTGAGACATTTGCAAACATTAGCTTTCTGAAGAGTACCAAGATGAATTTGATATAGCTTTGTTGTTTTTACCAAAACTACTTCCAAGCATTTAGTGTTTGCTTGCCACAGAGGAATACTAGTGAGTTTGAAAGTGGCTGAATCCTCTGATTCAGTAGTGCAAAATCAAGTATGCAATCTTTTGGGGAAACGCTGTGCCTCCAATCAAAGTCAGCAGAGTAAAACGACTGGCTCATTTTATTTACAGGTTCAGATGTTTATCGATAACCCTCAGTTATGTGACTGATGCACAGCGTTGCTCACGAACATTACTAACAAACCCCTGAGTACGCTAGTTCTCAGTTCTAATGCTAAAGAAAAGTATTTGTTGCTGCAGTTTTACTTGTATCAGAGTAAATTGCCTAATTTGTAAAATCTTTGGCAAAATGTTCCTTTCAAACAACAGTAATATATAGAAACAATATGAATATAATTTGCTTTCAATTTACAGCTGCAATAGAAAGCCATGTATGAAGCTTATTAATCTCTGCAATATTTCTGAGTTCCAAAGGTAGACTTCAGTTTTGCAAACATATGGCACAACTGTACAATACAAGAAAATGTAAGATGGGAAAATCTGATTCTTGCATGTACTATCAGTATCCAAAAAGGGAGGGGAGAGAACCAACCCAACAAAACAGGTATTTCACACACACACAGGAATCATATTTAAAAATAAAAACATTTAGAGCACATGCTATACCATTAAACATTATAGATAATTACATAGCAACTGAATGTTGATTATTAACTGAACATTAATTTGAATTCTTTGCTATGCATGTAGCTAAAAATGACTCTGGCATTAAAACCAGAGCTAAAGCCAAGCAAGTAGATGTTCTCTAAAAAATAACCTAGTATTTCTTTGATTATGATAGTAGAGAGAAAGACAGAATAGCCATGACTACACCTGGCTTTCAGCAATCAATTAATGGCCAACAGTAACCCCAGCTTGCAGATGGACCTACAATGCACAAACCTAAGCAGCTGCAAGTGCTGCAGCCAAGGAACCCGAGCACAGCCGTTGTCAGAAGAAGATAGCAAATGCTGCTGCCACTTAGAGAATTGAGCCTGTCAGAAACCTCATTTTGTGCCCTGATGAGAATGTGATCTTAAATATTTTTCCTACAATACTTTCATATTCCAGTGTGAAAGATCTGTACAAGAAAAATTAATGACCTCTTGTTTGAGCTGTTCAGCTACAGTACAGGAGTCAGAATCCACCCTCCCACTTAGGGCCTACGGGCCTTCTGACTAGAAAAGCCTTCCTGTGTCATTAAATCGTACTTCCAAGGAATAAAAGAGAGTACATTATCTTACCCATTTCAAAATTGTCTCAAACTAAAGAGGAGGTAGATTTCCCCTACTATCGGAAGCATCTCTTTCCTAGTATTCAGAAAGACTCCTTACAGTCTAAATTTATTCATTGACAGTGTTACCTATTTGTTTTTAGCTTGATGCCAATTTTCCCTCTTGGACATCAATCCTATAATATATTTATAAGAAAAATCTTATCCTTTTTCAGGCTTTGCTTTACTGGAATAGACAAACAAAGCTCATTCACTGTGTTTGTTCTTTTCTTCCCTGACCTTCTCTGCAGCTGTGCCAAGGGTGGTCACCTTTTATGAAAATAGATGGTAAAAGATGTACACAAAACTCCACAGTGTATCCTTTGTTATTAATGAATACATAGTGTACCCCAGTTCAGTCTGGAGAATGACTTTTTCCACATGTGGACTAGATAGACAAGACACGCGTGAAAAGATTTACGTTCCTTGAGTGAGTAATTCTAAGCTAATAAGCTACCTTCTTCAATGAGCCGTGTACAATGGTTCCTACAATAGAGACAGCCACATAATCCACAAATGCCAAACTGAGAAGCGTGTAGGTGTACATAATAATATTTCACTTATTTGTATGTAATACAAATTGAGCTCATGATATTTTGTCCCTCCTATCTGGCCTCAGTATTAATTGAAAGAGTTACTATGTCTATTAACTTAAGAGATATGAGGTGGAAGCTCACTCTTCTATCAAAGAGTATAAATATATTTGAACTATATCTTGAATGGACAAAATAAAAACTGACCTGAATTTGACTTCCCACAGACAACAGTGAATCCGGTTAACTCTGGAGCACAGGTGAAACATATTCTTAAAAATACAATAGAAAATGCCTCAGTAGATCAAAGTCAATAACCTTTTCAATCTCCTCACTTTAATTCCTAAACAAGAATCATAAAAGTATCCTGTACACTGTTTCTCCAGTATTTTTTTTTTTGCATTTAATCTTCCCCTATAATACAGCTTGTCTATTTTTTCTATGTAGGAGATGAGTCATGTCACACTCCAGTCACCACTAAAATCCTACTCCTTGTACCTACATGTGTATCAACATATGCTCAGGTTATTAGATATTTCAAGTATAAATAAAAGAAAAATACCATAAGGCATTCTAGCTTTGTCTATTAACAACTGGTCATATAATCAATGTCTGGGGTATAGTGGAAGCATTAATTATTAAAAGGAGTAATGAAGACCATTCTGTTTATGTGTGCCCTTGTAACCGTAAGAAAACTGTGGTCTGAAAATCTGGTTCATCACACAGCTCCTACTTGATCTGTTCCCAGATCCCTTTTACTTTTTGAAATTAATTCTAAATTTAGGGAGACACTGAAACTCAAGACAAGATAAAATGCTACAAACCATGCATACCTTCTTTTTCAGTCCTTTTAAGTGCATATGTTATTGCCCACACACATCTAGCATATAATTGTTGGCAGTGATGTTTTTGGCTGGCACATTTCTTAGTGGTTGAAGGGGGTTTTTTTATTGCTAACATGAAATGGTATGATTGCCTCAGAGACAGAATAGGGAGTGGGAAAAGTTCACACTGACACACTGCACTTTCCCAATTAAGTTAAATATCATCATACTCAGAAAATGCTTTGATGAAAGATGTGGTCTGTAGCTTTGCTAAAGGATTTTGGGCTCTTGTTGGCATTTGGCAATTTATTTTACCAAACTGTACTCAAGGCTAAGGGACAAAAATGACTCCATTATATTTCTGTCTAGCACACTTACATGTGCCCAAGAGCAGATCTCTGAGATGAACATTTTAAAAGCTAGAGTATCTCAGTCACATTATTCAGTTACAGCTGCTGGGGATATTTGGTATTCCCTGGCAATCAGAGGGCAGAAACTGCACACTGAGCATCTGAAAAAACAAAAGTTAGAGGTCATGTAAAACCCAGTTCTTTTTTTTTCCTCATTTACAGGCTTAAGGTCCTTTGATTAGACAAAGATAGATAAAACTGGGAGAGTGACTGCAAATTTCCACATCATCCTGCCAATTTGCCTCAAGTCTAATCTGGAGTCTGCTTTAAGATGTCAGAGGGAAGTTCATCGTCATGCTCACTGAAGCTGCCAAAATAATGTAATTGTGACAGATTTTGTTTCTTGTTGTTGGTTTTGTTTTTTGTTTTGTTTTTTGAATGTGAATGCCATCAGTTCCTTTCACACAGACTCCCAAACAACCATCAAATGATAATGAATTTCTGTCAATACAGACCCAAGCCAAATCTGAACTGGCAAGCTGCAAATGAAAGATTATGTGTCTGTTACCTATCACCTGGTCTATCCATTCCTTCTTACTCACACTAATCCTTAATTTACAAATAAACAGCCATTCAATGCCAAAGAACAAAACTAGTCAAGGAAAAAAAAAGGAAACACTTACAACATGCACTTCATGTCCAATTTTATGGCAGCAATAAATAGTGAAGACATGAAGTGGGGAGGAAATGCCTTGGGTACGTTATTATTTTAACTGCAAATGTTTTCTGTGAAGCATCAAGCCCAATTCAATATTCAGCTATCTCTTATGGTCCTTGGCCAAATCTCCTGTCATTGAAGTGAGACACTGGAGAAAACCTATGCCTGTATGTTAAAGACTTTTCCCCAACGATAATCCTCCAAAGTGAGCACCCATAGTTCAAACGTGTCACAGCCACAATCCAGCACCACTGTAAGCTCATGAAAACACAGTTGTAATAACCAAAATGATTCCAGAACTGGTTATCATGGCAGACAATTTGATACCAACTGTGTTTTCAAGCTTCCTTCGTAAGATGCTTCATTAGACTTACCACCAGGAGATAACACGGAGGTAATGTCAGTTCCATGGTATTTTACTCAAATGCTCTCCAGGAAATGAAACTAGGACTACTAAGTTAATTTGTTTCCACCTGAGTGGACTGGATCCTTCTACAGGCTGATTTTATTTTAATGCATTTTGAGATTCTGGCATTAAAATGCTAATTTTGCAAGACACTTTCCATTCTCTGGATAGGCTTCGTATGCTGTATTTTAAAAATGTATCATCTATTGAGGACTGAATCTGTTCTCAAGGTACTCTAAATGCCTGCTGTATTGTTTTGTGAATCAGCAAAGAGATTGCTTAACAAGACTAAGAAAGTGTGGATATAGGAATGGCTCTTGGACTGACAGATGCACCTCAGCATTAAATGAATTGGGAGCTTGGAAGAACACCTATTCAAAGCTGGTCACAAAGTCCTTAAATCCTTAAATGAAATTAACTGAAATAATGAGTATGCAAAAAGAAAGTTACCTCAGTATCCCAAGCATGTCTTTCTAAACAGCAAAGCCATTTTTTAGAAGAATTGGGTTCAAAAGTCTACATGTTCTTGCATACGATTCTCATGGATTCCATGACACCATAAAACTCATAAAACTCAGTATCATTAAAATCCCATTAAAAAATTTGTTGCCAGTAGACAGAATGAAATTAAGGAATAATTATGACTCCATGAATTTAACAGGTATATAAAAATGGATTTTTAAATGTAAAGTTCTTTGTCTACATGGAGAAACTACAGGTGCTAGTACTACAGACCAAGGGGAAAAACAGTACCAGCATTTGTTTATCTTGTGTACCTGTGTTTTCTGGCTCCAGCTCCAAGTAGGGAGCTTCCAAACCTCTCCTAGCAGAAAGGAGTCCATATCGCTTGATTTAAATTGAAGATTTCTTAACCTGAACTCTCTTGGCTTTATCATTAGGATTGCTTCCTGCTGGGTCACTCAATCTTTGCCTCCAGTGGAGCTGGTGTGTAGCTATAATTGAGCCTTTTGCTACATCCTGCTGCCACCCGTAGCACTGAATCTGCTGAAACAACCCTAAACCTACACGGTATTCTGGGAAGCTGAACACAGTGACAGCAACCCACTGTGCTACACACAGCTCACCTGACAAGTTTTTACAGAAAACTGAGTCTAAAGTAGTAGTTCAAGTACTGAAAAAGACCTAGCAAAAACAAAAAAGAAAACTAACCAACCCAAACCTATGTTGTAATGAAACAGAAGAAAGGAAACCAATCATCCATTTTAATAATTAAATGTCAAAGAAATAACTAGAGTTTAGCATCAGTGCCACATACATTGTGAACGTGTACTGTGGTTTTCAAAATTTCTGTCACAGTTTCTACTGTTCCATCTGTAGGTGGAGGCCTTCGTTTTTGTCACCTATAGCCCCAAAACCCCCAGGAATGTGGGCTATTAAACATGTGGTTTACAAAACATTTGTATTTCATATTCCTCTACCTTAATTATTAACAGAATGCAATTAACTGATTCTCTCATGTACTGAGATACCAGCTATAACAAGCCTGATTCCTTTCTTACTGTGGAATAAATTATCAGTAACTTCATTAATGTCAATATTATACTGTGTAAAAAGGATGAATGGATGTAAATAGAGAAGAATTGGAACAATCTAATATTTGGGTAATAAATTAGAAAAATATATCAAGACAAGGAATAACAAAAAAGGTATTTTACTGGCCTAGTACGTTTTAAAAACATTTAGACAAAATGTGTTCAAAACTGTATTCATTACATTGTATAAAATGCAAGACCTGCAGAGTTTAGCAAATGCTACCTAATGTCTTGCCAATCCAGTTCTGAAAGGCAGTACTAACTGACAATTTTGGCATATCTATTTTCACTTCCATGGTATTCTCCCACCGCGTTAAAATTTCACCTTAAGTGCCTCTCTAAGCTCAGGATGTGTTTGAGTTTTGTAATTAAATGTAAACATTCATATACATTCATGTGTATAAATTTGTCTTAAAACCTATAAGAGAGTAACATGTAGTCTTTAAAATGTTACTTGGGAAGAAAAGGAAATAAGTAAAACATTCGCATGACTTTGAAGGTTTGAAGGTCATAGGTTAAATGTTTAATTCCTATGACTGCTGCCCAGTATCTTTCCTAACAAAAGACCAGTGCCACAGCTTTCTGACTGAGGGCTTTTAGGTACAGTATCCAAAGGTCATTATCTTAAATGCAATGAGAATTAAAAAAAAAAAAAAAATTACAAATACCTATTAAAGGCTGCAATTTGGCACATAGATAGTTAAAGGCTCTACGTATTAATAACTTGTCCTTGATTTAGAAGATCTCCACTTATCAAGATCCAAACTGTACAGTCTGGTTGGAGGAGAATAAAAGTGGATAAGAACAAGAAATACCATCCCCCTCTGGCTACACACCACTGATTCTTTTGCACCTACCAAGCAGAAGGACTTGACAAGATATATTTGTTTTTCAGTTAATATTCATAAAAGGTGTGAATAAGATTCAGAACTTTTTAGTACAAAGCAAATCCAAACAAAAGGAATACTCAAATTAAAACTCTTTCATTTTTTCAGGACACAGCAGCCTTTTCTAAGCTTTATTAGAAAATTATCATGCCAGCTGTCTCTTTTCCCTGACTGTTATTCACACAATATGCCTCTCTCTTGTTTCTTTTCAGCTTTGTACATGTATAATAATGAGTTTTCTAGAATGGAAAACCCAGTGGAATATTAAAATTGCAAAGAGCAGCTCTTTGAGTTAATTTCACTAACGTGCATCACAACACAATACAGTGTTGTAAGAATGAATTTCTAATAGGAATTCATTCATGGAAAAATTAATTAAAGAAAATGTTATTGCTAATATAGCTTTTCATATATGTGCTTTTATAGACTAGCAATAGTAAAAGCTAAACATTTAGAACCTGAAGTGTTCATGATGAACTTCCTAGCTCACATAACAAGTGATATCTTTTTGTGATATCATAGCAAATATTGACTTAAGTACTTTGTTAATGATATTGTTAAAACACAAAGTTTGGTCAAGCTCGCTCCCACAGTTTAATCATTTTACCAAATGAGAAGCAAACTGCTTTACTCATCACCAAAATGACAATCACTGGATTCAAGCCTTTCATGATGATATTCACTACAAAAATGTAACAATACAATGGAATGTACTAATGAACAAAAAGAGACACTGTCAACACATAAGAAGATTACGACAGTACATACAAAGAACCAGAAAGCCTTGATGAGTAAAGCAATAGAAGTGTGATGAAATTGAATGCAGCAAAGGCTATGCAGCTGGAGGTTACTAAGAAATTATACCATAAACCACAAATACTGTAAAGTAGAACGTAGGAGAACAAAAAGACATAGGGTGTTAAGGATGAGCTCAAAAAATGGCAAAGGATTTCAGGTAGGGTGCAACAAGTATGTTCACAGCCAAGGTTAAGAAAGTATTCACAGAACAGCATAAAGCACTGTAAAGGCCCTATCTGGATCCTTGATTACAAAAATGAATTGGAAAATACGCAGAGAATTATATTAAAATAATTAGAAAGGAAAATCCTATCAAATAAATGGAACCTGTGGGAATCAGCTTGCTTAGAAAAGCCAAAACATACTGTAAAAAAAAGCAAAACAAAACACTGCATTGTTATTTATTGATAAATATAAAACAAAGGAAAAGAAAAGCTAAAGGCCAGTGTTGGAACAGAAGAAAGTGGCCACGAACAAAGCCAAAATAAACTGCCTTTGACCAAATTTACACTGGAAATTAGGAGGTTTCTTAGCCTTCTATCAAGAGTCAAAGCATACAAACAGCATCCCAAGGATCTGGAACACAGTAGATTGTGAAAAGGTTAAGTGACATAATCACCTGTGACAGAAGAGGATGAGGTAATATTCTATAAGAAATTCCTTCCAATCCCAAATTCTTAAGATTCATATTAAGCTATGCAAATTAAATTCACTGTATGTCAAACAGCACACACACCTCTCTCTCTGATAAAGATAAAATATTTTCCTAGTTTTATGTAGTTTTTAATTAAAGCAAGCAGAAAGATGTCTTCAATGCTTTAGGGTTGTTGTGTTTTGTTTTCCTAACAGCTCAACCTTGTCTAAAATCTTTGCCCATGACGCCACAATTAGATATCTGAATACTTGCCATAGATACTCACTGCTGGATTACACAGCACTGATGTAACAAGACAACCAGAAACAATTCCAAAACAAAGGAGTTCATAGTGAGATACTTCATAAAAATGTGGGTTTTTATCTCCTTAAGCCACAGGAATATCAAACTTGGGAGCTTACATGCCACATCAAAATACCTGATACATCCCGCGTGAATGTGTCTAAGTTAATGCACATAGGAAGAAACTTTTTTAAGGAGTGTGCTCAGAGATAGGAGGCACAAGACATCTCGAGACAGGTCCACACTGTGGAAGTTAAGCAGGTGGGAATGGTTCCCCATATCCTGGGCAAGGTAGCCAAAAGGAGATGCAGTGAGAAATACTTAAATCCCACAGAGATATTCAGGATTTCTACTGATTCCAGACAACCACTTGGGAGTTTCTCAACTACAGGCTCCACCAAATAGCATGAATGTTATCATCTATACTGAATTGTCTCAGCCTCCTGGTACACGTAAGTACATTACCAAACACTCTGGATTCTACCTTGCAGGCTTTTCTAGATATACACACACAGATTTAGCTTTCTGAATATTTTAAACAGAAGTTTCAAGCGTTTAGCTGTGTGCAGGAAAGCAGGGAATGAACAAACAGCGATCACAAGAGGATAGGTTGCTGGCACTTGAGAGAGCAAGACTGATAAACCATTTCCTGGCAAGCTGCTTCTCCCCTCTCCTTGGCCTGCTTTTTCAGTACGTAAAGTGATGTTCAGAATATCTGATAAATAAAGAAGAAAGTCAAATAATGGATAATTTTCCTGGAATGTGTTACATACATTACTCATTCATATATCAGCATGATTTAAACCTGTTTGAAGTGAAACTGATCTGAAAAGACTCACTGTGCACAAAGCTGCATATTTACAAGCAAGTTCTACAAATCTGTATTCTAGCTCTTTGAGGCTTTTTGTAGCTTGTACTTTTATTTCAAGGTCTTTAGAAGTGTTCTTTTTTTTATATTGTCTAAACATTAAAATCGAAGCTCCCTTAGGAAGAATGACTTGTGCTCTGAGCTGACTTTTTATCAATCATGTTAATTTGGAAATAAGCTATTGATTTGACTTTTTATTCATCATAGTCAAAAGTGGATTGTGTTAGCCCTGTCCCATTTGCCCTTAATTAACAACCATTGAATCCCCATATTAATTAGCGGAGCAGAGCTGTTAGATATTTTACATCACTCTTCACTACAGTGGATAATTAAAAGTCCCATTAATAAAACTCTGGTATTCATAATTTTATAAACCTATTATGAAACAATAAACCTGATTACACTATAGCTTTTTACATGCTTGTTTATTGATATGGTACGACTTTAAAAATTATTCACAGTCTTCTAAAGGTTTTCAAGTGGCAGAATTATTTGAATTCAACTAAAGCACAAAACTTGTGAGATGACTGACTCAAATATTTCCTGAAACAGCCCAAGAAATAATTGTCACTACTGGAAATGAACAACGTTTGGTTTGTGCTCTTTTGAGTTTGGATGATTTTGATTTTTGGTGCATTTACAAAACCACAAACCTTCATTTTTATTTATAACGCTGAACAAGAGACTGATTGATTCCCACTTGTGCACAGGAGGTGCAGTCCAGAAGACAGCAACTTTAAATGACAGCTACAGCTTAATTGGCATCATCCAAGGGAAGCTGTCCTGCTGAAGCACTGAACCATCATTTCCCTAAGGCACCTTGGCCTTGCCATGTCCCCAGTCAGCATCAGTTTTGCATTTTCAGATGAATCGCCTCAGGGCCCTTTGCTAGAGGATCTATGCCAAGGACCTCTGAAACCATAAACTTCGATGTCTTAAAACTTTTTGTCACAGTCTTTGATGCAAACTAAGTAGAAATATACATTCATAAAAATTTGGACAGGTGACAATTGCCAAAGATGTTCAGATGATGGTGACAAGGTATGAAAAACTCACTTAATCCTGCTCACCTCGTACCCACAGTACAGTCTTCTGAAGATTTAAAATAAAATCATTGGGTTATTCATAAAACTTCTGTTAACGCAATTTGATCCATTTCAAACCCTTCTAACACAGGCTAAAAAGTGATAGGATTGTGATTTGTAAGGGAATCTACAGTTCCTGAGTTGCAAAGGGCAGAATAAATCATAAATGCAACATCTTGGGAAGGGGACATCACATTTTTTTTCAGTTCCTTGCTCCAAACCTTTCTTCAAAAGAAGAATTTCTCTCTCTCTCTGTCTCCCTAATAGTAGCTCCTTTATTTTTAACTGACTTTTAGAAAAGCTTAGTCACTGATTTCAAGGGCTTCTAAGATCTCCTGTGAAATTTGCTGCCACATCACTCTTCTTACGTGTTTTCATTCTAAATTTGTCTAGAGTGCAAACTCACCAATTAGTTTTCTTTTGGGAAAGCTTCAAAATATGGGGGTAAAAGCCTATCCCCCAGATTTTGAAACCTTCTGTGTGAAACAGACAACTTTGACTCGAAACAGAACATTATGACATTTCATGCCAGCCCTGAAAAAGAAAATAGAATGACATTCTGGAAGTCAATTTCTTAACTAAAGAAATTCACTTAAATTTCAAGTTTAAAGTTAGATCTAATTCTGCAACCCTGTTTAATTAAGCAATCTTTAGCTCTTTTCACTGAGGATTTGTTATTCCCTGTTGCATTCTCAGTAGGACTAGTTAGATTTGCTAAGTTTAATTTTTATCACAGTTCTCTGGCTTTCTAACTGTCATGTACTCCCAGGCAAAAACCACCTGTTAAAAAGCCCTACAAGCTTTCATTTGTAGTAAGAGGTTAAAAATTAGAGAAAAGCAGCAGAAATGTATGCCAACTCTGACATTCCCTCAGGAAACGTTGCAAGTTAAGGAAATTTTTCAATATTATGAAGTAAAGGCTTGGGCTGTCATTTCTGTGGGAACTGCTGATATTCCACTGCTATGACTTTCGTGCAAATGAAACTCTGTGTGGGTGAGAGCTGTATTTAAGTAAAGTGGCTGTGAATTTTTAAAATGCAGACAAGATGTTCTGCTGCAATTTAAAAATTTACTAAGAATTTGCAACTGCAAACAAGCAGGAAAGACACCTCAGTGCCAGCCTATCAATATGCAGGTGAAAGATGGTGAAAAGAGCATTTCCCACCAAGAACCTCTCTGTTCCCCACATTCTTTCAACTAAACACAGGCTCATGCCACAGGTTAGTGCTCAAGATTGTGCTAATGTAAGTCAAATACAATAAGAAATGATAACCTACTTAATGCATCAGCATCCTGGAATGATGCACACCTTGAGCTGAGCCTTGTAGGAAAAAAAGATAGATCTATACCTTATTCTGCTTCTACAATTTACTGTTCCTATATTCGGAATTCAAGATGGTGACTCATTTTCCAGTACATTTTCAACACAATTTGATATTGATTTAATGAAGTAATTTCCTGACCCTATCATAGAGTTTTCGGTATCCAGGTATTCTGATGTTTTCCACTGCTCTCTATGACCCTTTGGGAGCAGCTATGGGCACAAACTTAATGTCCAGGAAGTTATTTGTAATTTGAAAACTCAATACTACTCAAAAGCTTCCTAATATTTCCTACAAATACCTATTTCAAAGAATTTTTAAATAGTTACATAAACCAAACTCCTGAAGATGTTATGTTTTGAAATCAGAATTGTTTTCACCATTTTCCTAAAGGAAGAATAAAAACAAACTTCTCGCTATTAACTGTTTAAAAGTTTTTAACTGCTGTATTTCAAGAGTAGCTGAGAAGAACAGGAATCTTGGTAAGGAGAGTAGCTGACTTACAGGCACCTGTTTCAGTCATCTATCAAATACCCATTTTTAAATGATTAAGCAATAAATGCGTTAGTAACAATTAACTTACTGTAGGATTTTTCCTGCTTTTTTCTGATATTAGTGGAAACAAATACCAGTCAGTATATGTAAAGTATCAGGATGCAGTTTGAGGACAGATTAGTATGTATGATAATCTGGTGAAAAGAACTCACGCTTCATTTTATACTCTAAGCATGAATATTTAGAGACTCAACTTCATCACTGCTGTATTTAAAATACCTTCTCTCTAATCAATGCATCACACTGACACATGCTAGTCATGGATGCAACCCTCCATATACAGAAACACTTCATTCATAACCGAAATACAGCCACTTTAGATGCAAGACACTATCAGACATTTCACAGAAACATAACATGACAGTACTTCAGAAAAGAAAGTAAAGAAGATAATTAACTGGAACTTTTAAGGGAAATTTTTGGGAAGGATATAATTAGTTGACTTGGAACATGGCCAAGGACTGAACAACTCCTCCTTGTGAGAGGTGAAACTTGGTACATGCAAGTGAAAAACATCAGAGATTTTGCTGGCTTTCCGAGACACATTGCAAGACACCATCCACCTATGTGTTAAGCATACGTGTATGTAAATTGTAATAGCTATGTCTGCCTTTGTAGGAAACAACCAAATCCTTACTCATTTACAATAAAATTCCTCTTTTGATCAGATGTCATGAACTCAGTAGTCATTCTGTGATTTGTCATATACTGAGGAAAACAGTTACAGATTGGTGGGTCTGCGATCACCCAGACTGATCCCTGTGCTTGCTCTTTTTGAGTCAAGATAAGTAGAACCACTGAAGTCCATGACAGATGCACATGTCCCCATCTAGCTATTTTTACTGTACTACAGAACAAAAATTTAAGGCTCTGTTTTGTATTATTAAAAATGCAACAACAAAGATAATTTGAGCAACAGCCCCTGTTGTGATAAACAATAAACACAGAATAGAAATTAAAACAATAATTGAGAAACCTGGAGAGCTATAATGACATTTTATTAGAGATGCTATGGACTGTATGCCAACAAGATTCCAAACTGAAGTCTTTCACCCTATGCAACTATGTTGTCATTCATACTCTCAGTTAATTCTCCATTATGAAGGGTCCCTAAGTGGGAAGGAGATGGTGAAAGGGAAAACAAAATAATATATAAACTAGTTCAATAAGCATACTGAAAATTTCCTGTTGTCCTGATCTGCCATCCGGGATGCTGGAATGCAAAGAAAAGGAGCCTTTGGAGTTGTGACTACAGATCTGGTGTGGTGCATATTGTTTCTGCTTTTATGGATTCATCACTCTTTTACAAGCCAGTGCAATCTATATCCCCATAAGATCATAAGGCAAGGATCAGGAATCATCCAGCAAACCTCCTGCAGAATATTTTCTGTAATCTGCTATTGAGCTACATAGTGCTATAGATTACCATTTCCTACCTAAAAAAGCAGGCTTTGCTGGTTCTTGAATATAGTTCATTGCCTCAAATAGGTGAGAATGAGTAAATCTTTCTTCTGCCTCCATGTCAACAGTTCTTCCAGCTAAACTTTTCTGTCCAGCATGACAAGTGATGAATTTTGATTCAGCTTCAACCCTTCAGCCAGTCTGCACAGACACCCCCACCAGAAATAGAACTACATACAGTAGTACACTACATACCCGTACATTGCTATAAAGACTCACAACAGACCCACAACAGCATGGCACCTTTGTGAGTAGCAGTAGATCCTTGCAGGTTCTACAAATGTTTTATGGTGACTGCAGAGGTGTGCAAATGTAGGAAGAGAGAATCTCCGCCACCAGATGACTGAGACTTGGCTATGCCTTCCTTCTAAGCTTATTTTAACACCGTTTCTAAAAGCACTTACAAAGAAATACTGTTTCAAGAAGACATTTAGAAGTACACAGTTTGACAGCAGAAAAGTTTGCAGAAATCCCTCCACCAGAAGAACAGAAGCCTTTTAATAAATCTCTAGTAATAAACACATGCACCCCTTGATTTTGAACCACAGAGGACTTTAGCTTCACATGGAGTTATTAAACACTTACACCAGAAGCAAACCACAGAATCCCACCTCCCTCAGCAATAAATAAAGAATTTAAAATAGGAACTAAAAAAACTAAAACGAGATTATTTGCAAACTGCTATTTCGGTATTTTGACTGAGGACAGCAAGCAGAGGACCACTTCCCTGAACAAATATTCAGTCTGTCTTCTCTACACCACTTTCTCTCCCCAAAAAGTTTTATTTTCCTGCGCATCCTGTCTAAAAACATCCATCCTTGTTATAATAGGTCCAGAATAATTTCAAGCTTCACTGTCACATCCCAACATCTGCCTCCACAGCTGTCTCCCCATTCACACCATACTGCCAGCTGTACACTGTAGCTGCAACAACCTGGGGAGCCAATACAGCCAGGTGAGCACTGCTGAATTCCGTTGCAAAGAACAAGATGATCAGGCACATTGGTGCTTCTCAGCAGCCCTGAGGTCTGAAATAGAGAGGCTCACCAATAGCATCAGGCCACCTTGCAAATCCTTTCCTGTTTTCTCTTCATGTAACCAGCAGTTTAATTTAAAAGCTCAAAAACTCTCTTTGTGTGTGTGTGTGTGTGTGTGTCCTGTCTTGACCACAGAGCAGATATTAACAAAGAACAAATTATAGTAGCTTTTGATCCAAAGCACATCCTTTAAGAAACAAAGCACCACTGCATTATGTCACAGTGGTTTATTTTCTGTGGCATTCAGCTCAGAATGTTCCTTCTGGAAATTTATAGCCACATTAAAATGAGTCCTTGTGAGAAGGTAGAAGAACAGGGTAAAAAAAACAACAAAGGCAAATACAGTTTCGAGATACTTCAAGGCTACAGATTTCTGCCAACATAGCTGCAATGATCATGGATACAAACTGGCTAAGTCCCTGAAAAACTGCCTACTACAGGAAGACTTCCCCAGCATCCTCACAACCTAGATCTTACAGATAAGCAGGAAGTGTGGCAACTTGGCTGTAACATTACCCTGAGAAAAAGTTTCTCCCACAGATACAGACCAACTATGTTGAATCGCATTCACCATATAGCATCCTGCAGAATAGTTATTATTCATTACATCCATACTTTCTGTCTGCTAATTTTAAAATTTCAGCCTCTCTAACTCAACAAAATACATTCCTCAAAGGAGTTCAATCAAATACAATCTGCAGGTCAGAAATGCACAGTAAACATGGCATTGAAGTCTGTTCAGCAAATTTTTGGATTAATGAATGCTTGTCACCTTACTGCCTTGTTGTCATTCCTCTCTTGCAAATGAGGCTGCAAAGTGAAATGGTAGGAATAAAATGGTGAAAAGAGAGGTCAGTAGCAATGCTGAATCAGACCTTTCAGAGCATTCAAGCTGATATCACTGGTTCACAGAGCAGTGCCAAAGTGACTCATTCACAGTGGGACTGAGAGTCCCAGTACCTGCAGCCTATTTCCCATCCATCAGCTGGATAATCTACGCTAGGATATTTGAAACACCATTGTACTATTTTTCCATCTAAGAGTGAGTTTGGCTTTGAACACAGCAATAGTGACTTTGCAAAGGCTGATTCACCAATGATCTTAAGAAGCAACTGTATTGCTTTACTTTCCACTATAAACACAGCAAAAGATTTATTATACTCATCTACATTGATATTTCTACTCTACTGACTTAGAAAAAAAAAATCCTTGATTTAATTTCAGGCGATTCTAAGATGTTCATATTTCCCTTATGTACAAAATTTGACTAAAAGCTACTTTCAGTATTCTTTAGTTATCAGAAAATCACATAAAATGCTTCATTATAAATGTGGGGGTTTTAGTTTATCTGGAAAGCTTTTGCTTTCTTGAATTTTTTTTCTGGAATACTCAGTAAGAAAGGGCTCCTCAATGAAGAAATTTAGGACTCTAAGTTTCTTTGAAGCATTTCTGAACCTTGGCTATTTCAGCTGCAATTCAATTGCAACTCCAGTCTCTGCAATGAAGCCACTCAGATTACAGACTTTATATGGTCGGAGCCTCTACAAGCTGACTGCAGGAGATGGTAAAATACCAGGCAATCTTAAGATACAATGGAAGAACACCATTAAAGTGGAAATGTGTTTTTAATAAACTGACTAAGTTTCCTTATATGCATCATAAGCTCTTGTATCCCCAAGAGGGCTTATTAGATTCAGATAAAATGTTTTAGAAAATTCCTATCACCTAACTACTTTAAGCTGCATTAATCATTTTAAATTCCACCCAAATCATGAGCAAAAAGTCTGCTCTCATCTAATGAATACAAATGCTTTCCCTTCCATAGCTAAATTTCTCAAGCTGAAGTTTTACAAACATTAATGGGAGATGTTCACAGAAAATCCATTAAACAAATAAAAGATTGTGTGTGCAAATTTCCTGTGCAGTACATGGGGTGGAGATTCAGCCCCTTTATTGCTTAGCATTTTCTTCTCAAATATCAGGGGTGGATTTTAAGGATTTCAAAGTCATTTTTGGACACTTTTTGGTGTTTTGTTGTTGTTGTTGTTTTTAAATCTCATTACTTAAATCATCTGAAAATGATTTCCTTGCAAAATCATCCTTCCCCAGCCAAGCAAGAAGAAAAAAGAGGAATGGCACGAATCACACAGGTCATCTGAATTTGTTTACCTGGGTCTCTCCATAGCATGTGTAGCACAGGAATACAGATGTTTTGTGCAAGATTAAATTCCCCTGCTCCAGCCTTTGCTGTTATCTAAACAAACAGTACTTAATTCCAGCAGTTTTGATCGACTTTCAGACTCCAAGAACTCTGATCAGAAAGTTTCTCTTTCCTTTTTGAAGTTCAGAGACACTGCTCTTTCCAACTTGATAATTTATATTTCTGCTGAGCTTGTAGCAGATATCACATGATGCCACGGGTACAAATGGGAGAAGCACGCAGATGACAATTACTCGTCCTACTCTGACCAGCTGTCCCAGTGTAAGGTGACACTAGCAACTTGATGAAAACAGTTGGCTGAAGCAAAATCTCGATCATATGATATCAAACTAGTCAAGGATTAGTGGTGAAGGCACTGTACTGGGATTTGAGAGTTCTCAGTTCTTGTTTCTGCTCCATTTGTGACCATAAGTAAATACCCAGGCCCAGATTACTGTGAGGTACACACTAAATTTCCAAAGATTTCAACAACATTTGTGTTTCCAAAATTAAACTTCCCAGATCTGATTTTAGCAAAACCTGTCAATACCAAGGCTATATTATTCATCCCAGTACTTGTCTCTATGGGAGACTTTTGGGTTTTTTTTCTGGTCACGGCTACATCAGGCTCAGTGTCATTGATGGACTCCTCTCAATTGGACCAGAAGTCTTAGCAGCCAGCATGCCATTCAGGCTCACAGCAGTGAAACAGCTCAAGTGACTATTAATGCCAGATTTGGCAGAGTTTAGCGCTGTCTGTGAGGCACCCACAAAATAATGTCTAGAATCTCATGAATGAATTCAGTTAGATGGAATACAAAATGAGAGACAAGCCAACCAACCTAGAAAAGACTCTGCCTTCTCAGTGTGAATAAGGCATGAACCCGCCAGCATCACCTACATGGAAGATGCAGAAACAAACACCTACACAAAGCAGGTTCTTCTATCCTTTTCTGACTGGGAAAACATGTTACAAACACAGACCACTTACATCCAGGAGAAAGACACCAGTTCAAGAGCTTCCTCTGCATGCCACCTGGTGCTCTTGAGACTCCCTCTTCTCAAACACTGAGTGACTAGCTGACTTGACTGAGTACGATATTTTTTCAAAGTTCAAGAAGGATCAGTATTCAAATGCAAGAAATCCAGTAGAGATTTTATGTTTAACTCTTTTAAGCCTTCTGTAAAAATTCTAAACAGTGTTCAGAGGCGAAATACAGTTTTGACTTCATAACTTCTAACTTTAGGCATACTTTCTGTATGAATAATAAGAACTCCAATAAAACTCATTCATGCAGTAAGCTCACTGAAGCCAAAGAAATTACTGTTATGACTACTTCGGTCTACTGTCTCTTAATTAGCTTCTTTCACATTCAATTGACTGCGCTTTAGCCAGCTCTACAAAAGCAAAGGTTACTGTATATAGAGAAATTGGTTTGCCACAGAAATACCAGCTCTAAATCATACTGATCTCCCCAAAACAAGGAGTGTCTGCACCCAGGTCTCCGCCTCTGCACAGAAACAGAAGGTAGCTGTCCTATGGTTCAGGCAGCTGGGCTGTGCAGAAGGTTCTCTGCAGGGCTGAAGATTTGCAGCTGGGTGGAAGTTGGCCACAAGCATAGGGCAGGTATGCAGCCAAAGAGCCAGAGGAGAATGAATACAAGCAGCATTTGTTTTTTCATCTGCACTGGCAAATTCTCTTTGAAGAAAACCCTGGAGATACATGCTAGCTAGGAAGCATCTGATGCTGCAAGTCTCCCCTGGGGTAGGGAGAAACAGAACTTCTGCAGTTGTAGCGGGGGCACGGGGACATTTATTGACCTTGTTGGATGTTAGGGATCTACATAAATCTCAGGGAAGCAGAAAGGTTTAAAGGCTATATCCCTAGAGTCTTATACTAGAGAGGAAATATATACATTCTCCCAAGCTGCAGAAAGTCAGTGCATACACTAATGAGAAGAACCATGTGAAATTCCTTGGCCTCACCACGGATATTCCCCAAAAGTATACAAAGTGGGTCACACATGAATTTAGACAAGGATTGATTTCTTATATCAAATATTAAGTAGTCTGAGAAACTTTTTGAACACAAAACTCATTTGATCAGGCATTCATCAAAATGTTTGGGATTTGGGGTTAGCACCCAACATTTCAAATGCTCATACAAGCCTTCTCATAACTCCCCAACACAACAAAACACATTTGTGCTTCTCATTTCACACATCTCTTTCCAGTTCATCTTCCTATACATATCAGTAGTACCTGACGTCTCTTCCTTCTTTCAGAGTTTTTTGTTTGCTTTGCTTTTAGCTCTCTGCAGATGTAAACTGAACAGATCTGCCCTCTCTTTTCCAGAGACCAACCAACCAGTCTTCTCGGTTTTGAGCTCTCTAGATATTGACATGGTATGGATCCACTCATTCAGGTCTGCTCTTTGAGCCCATCTTAATACTTAGAATTACATAGAATTTACACACCTAATTCCTATTTTCCATTACAAAGATTCTTTTCTTCTTAAAACTTCATATATACTGAAGATTAGAACACAGTGTGAAATGCAGAGCTTCACAGATCCAAACGGAGGTAGAAGCTTAGAAAGGCAGAGCACTACCTAGATAGGTGGTAGGGGTTACTGTTTTTTAATAGAATTGCTTCAACATTTGAGTGCCTACTCACCCTGAATCCTTATTCAGGGTGAGTTTTCAAAATTATTCAGGAGAATTTCTGTATTTTTGCTTTTCCAAGCAAGCCTAATTCAATGCTTACTTGTGCATATTTAAAATTACAATGTGCCAGTACTTTAAAGGGTGCACACTCCAACAAATACAAAATGTGTCATATAAAAGGTTTGCAAGACAACATCAAAACCAAATAGAATGAAGGAAGTTCACTACTACTTTAGCCACATCAAGGCAACGCGATTCTAGCAGGGCCAAAAGAAATCAGGAAATATAATTCTGGTAAATCAGATACTGAGTCATGAAATATTTCCTTTATATTTTAAATACATA
>PPHD01001019.1:16075-48675 GCA_002909625.1 Bambusicola thoracicus | reverse complement strand
TTACAAAGTATGAGCAAAATAAAGATCTTACCCATATCCTAGGCTTGTAGAAAACTTCCCAAAGGGAGGATCTCCAGATAGAGATCCTTCCTCCTGGGGAGTCAGCCCTTAAATGGGGTCTAGGAGTCCAGTCACTCAGGTGAGATTGCATTCACCTGTGCCCCTGTGGCTGACTCAGTGCTTGCCTCAGGTGGTCAATCAGAGGTTCAGGCCGTGATTCAACAGTTCCCATACAAATGGCAACAAGGAATCACCGATAAAGCATGTATCAAAGCATTTTAGAATTACCTGTGTAAAGATTTCTTTAGCAGAAGCCAGGACAATGATAGATTATACAAAATATTTCTAAATATTATCCCAACATTACATTACATTTTGTGGTAGCAATAGTAGTGGGATCCTGTAGGTCCTTTTTAACCTTGTGATTCTGTGATTCTGATTCTGTGATTCTATTACTCAACGTTTATGTCAGTCAAATGCCATTTCAGAAAAGAGAACTGAGCACTGATGTGAATATCTGAAGGACTATGCTGTCCTGCTGTCCACTCTTATTGGCTGTAGTCTAGAGAAGACTACTCATTTCTTGAAATAGGGGGAGAGGGAGAAGTTCAAAGAGTTATGGGGAAAAGCACTACCTGCATGCAACTGATCTAAAATGGCAGAGAACCAGGGTAGAAGAATCATGAAAAATTGTTAGATGACCACAGCTAAGCATTATTTTACCCTCTGCCTCAGTTCTCTAGAACATTAGCCCCTCTGTTTGAGTATACATAAGATGCTCTGAAAGTAATTCCTCCTAATTATTTCCATGAAAATGACAACAGATACAAAGAGCACAATAACATTATTTGATGGAGCAAATTCTCACCCACCAAAAACTCTTTCTTTTCAGCATAGTCACTACCATTAGCTATGCATTTTTACCAGCAGTGAAGAAGCGTCTGCATGTTGCACTCCTAAAAATCTGTACCGAAGGAGATGAACCACTGTAACTGGTGCCACTGTTGAAATGCACCACCCACTGCCTCACTGTGCTCACATTCACTGTTTGGTCTCCATCTACGTTCAGCAAGCATTAATAAATGCCAGTGGGTGCCATTTTTGTCACATGGAAGAATTCAGTTCTACACCTTTACTTCATATGCATTTTCATGTCAGTTGCCATTATGTTGGACTGCCTCTCTACTTTCACCTTTTGCACAGCAACAAAAGTTAGCAGAATGCTAGTGGAAAGGTTCAACCTCTACTGCCAACCTCCAACCTCCTGCTCTGATATTGAGGGCTAACATAATAAGATAGGAGGCATACTTTAGGAGAAGCCCTCATATTTATGATCAGTTTGTTAAAAAGATTTTTTTTGTTTGTTTGGTTTGGTTTAGTTTGCTTTTGTTTTTTACAATTTTTTTTTGTTTGTTTTTAGAAGTCATGAAGACTAATAAGAGTACTAGTTCAAAGAGTTCATTTATGGAGGAAGGTAAATGAAAAGATTTTTCATTCCCTGTCCTAAATAAACCACGTACATAAGCATAGTGTCGGAGTTAACTGCTGATATGGATAACAAGGCACTTCATTTTCATTTGAACCAGAGAAAAGTTGCTTTAAGGGCAGTCAGTGTGGGCCATAGCAGTTATTCATTTACTTTAATGAGGCTTTGTTCTCCACCTTACAATAGCTGTGGGTGAGGCAGCACTCTACTACAACCCCTATACTTTTATTCTGTGCTAATATTTGATTTTCCATCCTCACTGTGTTCCATCTGCATAATTCTGGAATGTGGACTGGTTCTGATACAAAATTTCTTCTAAGAAGGAGTTGAAATTCTTGCTTATAATATTGCAGTCACTCTTTCTCTTTTGTGGTATAGAGAAAGATCAAGCTTGCAGCTGTTCTTTGGTTGTATTTTGCTTATTTTTTTTAAATTTACTTATGCTTTTATTCTCTATGGAAAGTTAGAAAAAACTTGCAGATATAATATTTACCAATTAAACAAGACAGAAATATGCTTATATGCTTTATGATATGTACAGCTTTATTTTAAATTCTTTTGCAAAGGTTGTGACTGCAAATCCTCACTTGATTATCATAACTGTAAAAGTAGCTAAAGAGAAAGAGACGTGCTAATGCACATACAGCTTCTATAACAGGACAGAATAGGATTGCGATGAGGAATGTACAAAGTTTAGAGGAGAGTTACCACTACAGTAAATTGTCAAGCTTGAGTCAAATGGTATTATATCTGACACCTCTGGCTACGGCACACTGCTTTTGGATTCAGTTTATCCACTTTTCCTTGGTTGTTTCAGGACAGGCAATTCCCCTGTGCTTTGATTGTTGAGATTATCCTTTTTTATATAGTTTCCCTTTTCCCTTCTCCTTCTTTCTGTACTAGTATTATGGATGTGAGTAAAGATTATGTAGGCTGCTGTAATGTGGAGTGTAGTTTTGGAGTCAGTCATTGTCTTAGATAGTCAAAAGCAAACAGAATACTGTAGTTTGCATATTTTGATTACATGATAATGAGTAACGTTATTAATCAAAGATATCCATATATAGAAAAGCTAACTTCAGCAGAGACCCTATTTTTGTGTGCCTGTATGCTCACATACAATCCATAAATGTCAACAGAACTACAGCTACTGAATTTCCAAGATTTTTTAAACATAACTGTCTATCTATCCAAGAGTGTTGTTTCAAATCAGAAAAGCTTGTTACAAATGGAGAATGTGCCCAGGTTTCAAGACTTACAGGAGAACCATAAGCACACAAATACTGTAGTCAGCTGCATAATATTGTGGCTTAATTAGGTAGGTAATATCAGCCTATATTGACCCAGACTCATGTAACTTCCATGCTGCAAGTATGACTAAACCCTGTTAGTATGGTTCTGTCTCTCCTACCTTACAGGGGGTGACTTGGTGAGATCAGAATGTAGCTGAGTGTGCTTACTCTTCAGCTGGTTAAAGTTATCAGACAGCCTCCATCCCATCTTCAGTTAAAAAGCCATATGTGACCAAAACACAGAAGAAAAAATATACTTTTAAGTATGACTGGTAACCAGTATGTACAGTCCCTCTTCTGCAACTGGAGATGGGAGAACAGCAAACTGGCTAATAAACCGGAGGCAAGATGATCAGAAGATGGAGCACAGTTGACAAAGGACTCTATATCTAAGCCTGCGTTACTTAATGTGATCTCTGTATCAGTACAGTCTGGCTTTACACTAACCTCTACTGAAGGCTGAGCTATTTCAGAACTGTTCCTGAGACAAACTGTATCCTCTCTTGATTGTCTCTACCATGATCTTGATTCTTTTAATGTAGTATGAGTAGAAAACAGAATATACCGTATTACCAGAACTGAGAATGGACAGAAATGTGGGTTCTGTACTTCACCAAACCACTTCAGATGAGTTATTTTCACCCCTTTTTTTTTTCTTTACACTACATGGTAAGTTAAACTATTTAGAAATTAAAACAACTTTTGATTTTTAGGATATTTCAGAGGCTATTCCTCAAAACAGGTAACCTAAATAGTGGTGGGTTTTTGTTATTTTTATGATTCAATAAGTATTGAGAATTTTCCAATTTGTTTATACTTCTTTAGTAAAACATTCTTGTAAATCATATTAATAATCAGAAGTACAAGAAAAGCTATTTACAACATCCAAAATCTACAGTTCCGTCCCCCTAACACAAGCACTGTATTATATAAATGTTCTCGTGTAATTCTTGGTATCATACAATTTAGTGTACACTACTGTGACCCAAATATGATTTTGCTGATAGTTACTGATGTTCACTAATTTCTGCATGAAATGCACTCCTTTTCTGTTATTTATTACACCATCATCATTTCTATTCTGTATTACTCTTTAACAAAAGCAGCTCTAACTCTTCCTTTATTTATTAACACTCTATTTTGAGTGACTGTCCTAGGTCATGTTGGTAGACTAAATAAACTAAACTCCAATGCACTGGGCAATGGATCTAGAAGTATGGATCCCCAAGCTACCTCTGCATAGTGCTCTTGTCTTCCAGGAAGATATTGACTGTATATCCCAGGGGTCAAACATTAGTCCAAAAAACTAAATAATCAGTTATGTTTATAAGCAATTTTGTTTTCATCTTGCCTATGCTTATTTCCAGTTTTATAAACCTACCATAATGCACCCTATATCAATTTTAGTTTTCATTGTTTTGGGTCACACTGATTACAGCCTCCAGTAATATTCAGGCCCTGACATCTTCAGTGATATTTATTCTGCAGATGAGTAGTAGTGCACACAAATAATGAAAAAATTGTGGCAAGTCAAGTTACTAAAAATCAATTTATATGATACATATGCTGTTGCAAAATATCTGCAGTTTTCCAAAATAATGGACTTTACAGGGACAGGTAGTGAATGAAACTAAGGGAAAAAATAAATGCTGAGAGACATACAGTTATTTGGCACAGTTTATTCCTGCATTAAAACTTTTGGAAACTTGCTCATCCTCTGTTCTTTCCTTTATTAATCTTCCTTCTTTAATACCTCTTGCATCTTTTTGTGTGTGTATCCATTCAGTTGAATTTTTCTTGTACTTGGCAGATTTTGTTGTCCAAGTAAGAATCAAGAAATAACTATCACTCTTGTAACTTTTATAACTTTATGCGGGCATGTTATGCTATGAACTGCAATCTAGGAGCATTTCTCTCTTCCCCCTTCTGGATTAGGCAGTGTGTGCATGCTTGGTGTCTGTAATGGGAAACCTTTCAGTGCCTGAAGCATTTGCTTTTTCCATAAACTAATTCTGGTGGGAAAGTAGTTACTTTTCTTCATAGCAGTCCATATGTCACTGTGTTTTAAAGGTGTGACTAAACCAGTACACTGATCTTTTAGTTTTTGCAAAACAATTCTTGCTCAACAGTGTTGGGGCCTACAGGAAAGTAGGCTGGAGGTGTGCAAGACACTAGCAGTGAACACTGCCAGGACAGCTGACTTGAACTCACTACAGGGATATTGATACATGATGATGTGCTTAGCAATAAAAATGGGGAGGAGTAATCTTTCAGTGTAGCCATTGCATAAAGGTGGTCTGGGCTTTGGCCTGCTGGTGTGATATTTTAGGTGCTTGCCTTTGCGTCAATATTTTGTGAGTGTTTTCTGCACTTATTGAACTGCTTTCATCTTGATGTATGAGTTTATTTTACTTCTGCACTCCTCATTCTTTCTCATACCCTGCTAGGGACAAGTGAGGAAGCAGCTGGGTGGTAGCTCAGCTACTGGCCAAATTCAGGACATCACAAATCCCAACATGCTTAGGTGGATAGTCATCTATAAGTCAAATTTCATATTTTAATAGTTGAAAAGTAACATAGGTATAGGACACAAAATGCATGGTTCTCTGTTTAAAATAGAATTTTCAATTAATGACAGGAAATATATTTGAACTTCAGAATATATAGTTAGGAAAGACAGAGTCATCTTTCTAAATTACCATACCATGCAACAGGGTTGATGCATGTTCCCCTTCAGTTACTTCTAACTGAACTAATTCTCTAGTATAGAAGCTAACCAGGGAAATATAGAGTGTTTAGCATAACATTTCCATTATGAAATTGTTCAGACTGGAAAGGACTACTGTATTGGCAACAGGCCTTCCAGATATTGATAGAAAGAAAAGTAACTTAGCAACTCCATTTTATTTCCTGAAGCATAAACACTAAGTTGCTAATTCCATTAATATTAACAGCATAATTCTCATGGTTCCATGTTCTGTAATGAAAAAATTATACAAGAATCCTAGAATTTCCTCTTTAAAAATATATCTTCAAAATGTTTCTTTTTATTTTTGAAACAAATGGAAGTCTCTTCTATCTCTGCTATCAACAATAATAGGTGTGTAAACTCTCAGCCTTAAAGTGCTCTTTGATCTGTACAGTCTGGGTAAGTTTCTTTCTCCAGCATCAGAATAGCTCTTTCTAACTTGACTTGTTCTGTGTCTGCACAGGAGGATGAGATATAGTCTTGATATTGTAGACAAACTGGTACAGGGTTAAGACAGTGGACACCTGGCTGTATTCCCACAGTGCAATGGCTATGGCTGTATTCCCAAGCATTCTGTCTGTGCTAGCTTACTTTGACACCTCTGGATAGCTGGAAGGGCTTTTTAACATCATACAAATTAATCCAGCCTGAGGCTGGATTAGCAGTGGTAATGGACAGCGTATAAGGGTTTTCAGGCACACAGCCATCTACACCTTGACAGGCTTGCTGCACTTCTAGTAGTTTATTAAATCTTTGACAAACTTTAAAAGAGGCTGTCAAGATGTTTCATCATTTTTTCCTCTTATGCCATTTTTAGTATATTTATTGCACATGAAAAAAAGACATCCCTAGGCATAGCCCAGGAGCACTAGGGCAAGTTTCCTCGCTCTTCTGCCAACATGTTTCTGTCGTGCCCTGGAGGTAGCACGTGGATTGAGAAGGTAGTTCTGTTCTTCGTTTCCTTGTCCTCTCCACTGACAGCATTAACCAGATAATTAGCAATGAGAGGTTTTTTATTATGAAGAGACTTTTTATTTCACAGGGGATTTGTTTTCTTTTATTTCATTTTATAATTGTTTATAATATTCCTTACTATCTTGTAAATAAAACTACTTTTTTTCTTATCAACCTATCACGTGCATGTTCTGCTTAATAGGGTTGCTTGTAAGTGTAAGACATCTAGTAAAACCATTGTGATGATGTCTGTCTTAGACAAAAGGACACTTGGAGTGTTTGGGAACAAAAAAACTGAAGAATTATGCACATGGGTGAAAAGGTCAGTACAGCTGAGTTTACTGTACTATCCATTACCACATTTCTTTTTGCTTCTAAACTGTGTCTAGCTCCTAAACAAGTTCTTTGCTGTTTTGTTGTTATTGTTGCTGTTTTTCTTTTTCCTGTGTATGTACTGCAGGTATTTTTCCAGAACAACCAAGGCTGTTGCTGCTTGTAAAGCATTATTATCTCTGTTTACGTTAAAACTTTGGAAAGAGTCCGTAGCCTGATGATGTTTCAAGGGACAAGGTTCGAGCTTCATATTCAGTTTCCATCTTTTCTAAGACATAAGTCTGAATTCCTCTATATTGTTTAGAAGAAAAAGCGAATTCCTCATGATTTCACTTAGGGAATCTGGAACTTTATCCACACCTTCAGCAAAATCAAGGAAATGTTGTCTACTTACAGTTTTTGGCTGTTTTTATATCCAAATATGAATGTTTTTATATCCAAATAATCTGTGTGTTTTCATTTGTCCAAATTTTCATTATTGTTTGTTGAAGAAGTGCAGAACAGAAAATAAAGTATATTTGCTAAAAGATTAAGACTCTAGAATTGTCATGGAATATTTCATATAAATCACTGAAAGTGTAGAGAAAGGTGGGAAATTATATTATATTTAAAAGAGCATGTGCTGCCTTCTTAATATTCACATAATGCTTGGAGACAGGGAAGAAAAAAAAAAGGGATATGAATGAAGAGGGAAGGAAGAGTACAAATTGGTTATAAGACAAGTTTGTGGTTTATGATCCTTGCTTTAACTCTGATCCAGTCTCAATGAGAAATTTTACGGAAAGATTTTTGATTGCAAGACAAACTCAGCTTATGTTGCCTATGCAGGTGTCCATGTGAAGGAACAGCACCAGAAGTCTTCCAGAACTTATACATTCTTCCAAAAATCTTTCCAATATTTCATCTTAATAACTTAAACCACTGTGACTTCATATCACTTCAGTGAATGAATCATAGAATCATAGAATCACAAGGTTGGAAAGGCCCTACAAGATCATCTAGTCCAACCGTCCTCTCAGTACCCTTGCTACCACAAGCCACTAAACCATATCTCGTAGCTCCTCATCCAGATGCCTCTTGAATACTGCCAGGGATGATGACTCCATCACCTTCCTGGGCAGGCCATCTGGTGCCTGATCACTGTCTGAGAGAAAACTTTTGAAATGTATTGCTTAAATCAAAAGAAAAGGAGTCCTGGATCCTTTTCATTGTGGAATGAGCAGTTTTTCTGAGAAGAAGCAAACAATAGCGGCTGATAGTATTTTAGGTTACTGTTTTTCAATTAATTAACAATTAATGAAAAATAGTTACTTCTTAGATAGGAATAATCATAAGACTTCTACTTGGGAAACTTTCCCTCGTCTTTAACTCAAAACTTAGTATTTCTCGTCTGGAATATTACATTTATACACCACGAGCAACTAGAGTCATCATGATTCTCATAAGAATTTTGATCTCATTATCTCATTTGAAGATGAGTTATGTTTAATACACAATACTCGTTAGCTATCTGTAGTCTTTCTTTTAGCAGGAAGATAGCCTTACCTAATCAGTTCCTGAAGCTGTTTAACACTGTTGACTAAAATGCTGTGCAGGCCCTTGCTAGAAATTCATATGAAAAGCATCTCTTATTCTACCCCCCTAAGTCTGGAGAAAATTATCTCCTTTGAGACATCATTTTTGAGGAAACGAGTGAGGTCTTGTATGTCTGTGAGGATGGCCAGGTAAAACTGAAAGAATTTTTTTTTTTGTGCAGTGAAAGATTTTGGCATAAGGCTGGAAATGGAATCTGTGAAAAAGCTTATCTGATTCAAGTAGAGGCGTAGGTGGTAGGTATCAGTATATGCATCTGTATACTTGGCATAGAAAAACAGGAGTGAATGTGTGCAGGAATGGAATTGTCTGATGTTTCCTTGGGATTTTTGTTCATACAAATTAGCATAATTAAATACTGAATTAAAAAAAATCTACACTAAAGAAGAGTCATTGTCAAAATTTCCTATACACAATCCAACATCTAAAAGCAAACAAGGCGCATATCCCACAATAACAGTTTTCATTGTACAGATCTGATTTTCTCAGGTCTTTTTCATCATGTGCACTGTAAAAGATAAGTCATTTTAGAAAAAAACTATGATGAGATCTTCTAATAATCCAAAGGTGTTTGTAGCATAAAAGGAGGTAAAAGGTGTATATTTGTGAGATATCTTCAGAAGCAATTCCAGTTCTGGCCTTTCTTAACTTTCAATAATTGAATTTGAAATTATACTAATATTTTAACAGTTTTTAATTATTATTCATTTATACATAATATTACTATATCTGCTTTTAGAATGCGAAGCAGGGCATTTCTAAACTATCTTTTTGTTAGTGACATTTGTACCACTTTTCCATTGTAGTGCGTCTTATAACTTAATCATCTATGGTTAGTCAGAACATCACATTATATGGATAGATCAAATTAACATATTTTTATCAGGCCACTATTTTTTCAGAATTGCATACTTTAGACTAATTTGATATTACTCATATACATGCATTGGAATAAACTCAACAGGCATGTAACATCACTTATTTTGCCACCTAGAATATCACGCATAAGCAAAAGATGGGAAGAACTACTAACTTTAATTGTGTTAAAAAGATAGATAAAATTTCTTTCTACTTTTTTTTTGACTGATCTTTTAAAAGTATGAGACCAGAGTGAAAGAAATTGCACAAATGTGATTTAACCTATAGTTCCAGAACCTATAGTACTACATTACAGATAAGATATTATCAGATATTATGCGGAAATATACAAATGAAAAGATATGAAAAAAGGACAGCATACTCAATAAAATACTTTATTTCCTCAAAGAACTGGAAACTGATACTCATGTTGAGTTATTATATATGCCTTAATTCTGCAGAAGCTAAGCATCTTAGCTGTACTTCTCCGCATATTTAGCTTAGTTTTCACAGTTATACAAGCAGACTATTAGGAAAACACCAACTATCAGCTAAGTGACTGAGATATGAACTGCATTATTACATAACTTTAACCCATAATGTCTGATTTTAATTATGAAGAAGAATCTAAAATGCAATTTTTATGAAGTTGAACAGTATTCCTCATTTGAATAGACCGCTAAATAATTGACTGAGTTTACTGAAATATGGAAATGGAGACTGCAGTGTTAAATTCAATTTTCACAGCTAATAGGAACTGCTGAAAATGACATGTTAATTCTAGCCAATCTTACCAGTATTTAGTGAATAGCATACTTTGCACTCCACAGTGTCTGAAGGAGTATGGAAAACCTTCAAGTTTTTTGGTGGTCATGTGTTAACTAGATAGTGACACAGCATTATCTGAAGACAAGTTTAGAGAAGATGAGTAGATTTTCTAAACAAAAGGGTAAGGAAAGCAAAGATAAGCGAACCAACTACATGGCAATTCTGGGGGAACAATCTGTCAGGACTGCACACTAATCTAGCAACACAGGTCTTGAGCTTTGAAATGCATCTTCAAGACTCAAATGATAGAGGAAAACCATAAAGGCCTTAACCCCAGCTGTTCCACCACTGAAATGAATAGCAACAACAGGATTTAATTTTGCTGTTTTGGTTCCCAGAACTTTCCTTGCTCGTAACGCCAACTGCTAGCAGATATGTGAATTGTACTAAGCAAGGATAGGTAGTCCTCCAGAAGACAGTCTTCTTCTAATACTAGTGAGAAGAATTACCAAGACATGCAACTAGTCATTTGGAAAAAAAACAAACAAAAAAACTGGCATTCTATTAATTCACGGATCAATAGAGAACTACACAAGTCTGTGAGGGCCATGAGGTGCTGATATTAGTGATATAGTCAACTTAATGCACGTGTTCTATGGAAAGTGTACCAGAGGTCCTTAAGAGAAATATCATGTCAGATTTACTGAGTTACCAAGGATATTGTTCCTAGGATTGGAAGGGATGCTGTCAACACATCAGTTAATTAAAACTGCTTTATATGTGTGACATACAATAGCTTCTGAAATCTCAGAGAGGTAGCCATTAACTACTGTGTTTTCCTTCTTCACTTTTACTGCTAAAATATTAAAATGATGAAATTGCCAGGGTGAATAATCAATGGATGTTTGAGTGAATTTGCCTTCAGTAAGAGGTATAGAATAAATTGCAGTTATCTCTCTGTACAAAAATGGCCAGATTAAAAACAGCCATCGTAGAAGGAGTTCCTTTTCAAAGAAAAGCTATTTATTAGTGTACTGCTTCCTAAACAGATTATGATTACTCTTCTGAGTAATTTATATTGCATTTTCAGTGTGAAAAAGCTCACCGAACCAAGTGATGATACACTAATCTTGTTGTGCCATACTAGTATTGCTGTTATTAATCTTTATTTTGGCACCTGATGAGTTTAAATGCTTATCTAGGAAATGTATGAATAATGCCTGTATTGGGAAAGACTGACAACAGCTATAAACTGTATTCAATTTAGTTTACATGTTACTGAGTTGTAAGTTAACTAATCCGGCTGCTTTAATAAGTTTGTTTGTAACTTCATTGTGATAGGCAGGATAGGCTTGTTGAATACAAGGTTTAGGAGAGTCCTTGAAAGAAGAAATCCCACCTGGACAAAGTTCAAAATCTCTTCCAAGGAAAATGTGTCCATATCTGACAAATTTCCCTCACTTTCTCAGGGCATCATGGGGGAACAGAAAATCTTAATTGTGGTGGCAGTCCATTGTGCTATCCCTGACATATACCACCATAGCTTCTGAGTGCTGTTAGGTCCCTTTGGATTCCCACTGGAAACATCTTTTTTTTTTTTTTTTTTTTTTTTTCCCCTGCTAAATATTTCCTGCTAAATAAATCTCAACATTTTTCAGTCAATTACAAGGTAAGTAATACAAGAAATGACTTCATCTATTCAGGCTAAAATCTCTTAATCTTCTCACCTGATTTCAAATTTCATGAGTATCCCTTCTCTCTCAGACAAAAAGAAAATTACACTTGGATTTTTAGGATGCTTTACCAGGTGATGAATCCTTCCAGATGCCTGACCAGATTTGTAAGCATAATTGTCTGTATAATAACCTCATTAGTTTTCCATTCGTAATTTATTGTAACTTTAAGGTATATATACCTGCACTGTGGCTTAACCTGGCATGCAGCAAAACACCACGCAGTTGTTCATTCACTGCCCTCTGGTTGGATGAGAGGGAAAACTGGAAGCAAAATAGAATTTACGGCTTGAAACAAAAGCTATTCACTAAGTCTGAAGAGGGAACTGGAAACAAAAATAATATAATAACAATATGCATACATGAAGGCTGCTCCAAAAGTAATGCCTCTACTTTATTATGTTGATTCACAATGTCAAGAGGTGGATGTTGGTGGTATGGCAGTAGAGGTTGAACCTTCCTACCAATATTCCATTACATTTTCTTGCAGTGAGATAGATGGCAGCAGAGGGACAATTTGACAGAATGATGTCTGACATGGAAGTGTGTATGAAGCAAAGATATGTCATTGAATTCCTCCATGTGGAAAAAATGGCATATTCATCAGTGCTTGCTGAACACTGATGGAGACCAAACAGTGGATGTGAGCACAGTAAAAGCTGGAATGCTTGAGCAACATTTTGCTAGCAAAGCTGTCATCATAGCAGCTGTCAAATAGTGGATTGCCTCCACTTGTGCACATTTCTACAAATGTGGCATGTAGGCTCTTGTTCAACACTGGTGAAAATGCATAGATAATGGTAATGCCTATGCTGAAAAATAGGGTTTTGTGCTGAGAATTTGCTCAATTAAATAATCTTATTGTGCTCTTTGTATCTGTTGTAGTTTCCATGGAGATAAATTGGAGGCATTACTTCAGGAATGAACTACATACTTAAATTTGGCAATAGCCCTTACTGCTGATAGTTAATTGTAAAAATGATTATTGAAATGGCCATATTTTGTGAACACAAAATCTTCACTTTTTTAACTAGAATATATTTTTACTTATAATTCACTATTAGCATTCTGCCTGCCTTTTTTTTTTATTATTATTTTCTTGATGTATAATTTGTTCGAATAGACCATAAAAGTGTACATGCCCACAACATTTCTATTTTTACAAAACAAAAAATGGAAGGCCAGATTGCATTTCTCTTTTTCCTCTGGCCCCAGGAAAATTAAATGATTCTTCATCATCAGTCACAAATAGGCATTAAAACTCAAGAAAACAAATAATATTTTTTCTTCAGAGATTAGTTATTACTAACTAAATATGGCCATAGAGTTTTATTTTGTGAAATTTAGTTTATTAATATAATGTTTCTTACTGGTTCCTTATATTTTCATGTGTTTCTGCAGTGCTTTAAATAAAAATAAAAGTGCTTCAATAAAAGAAAAAATATTTGACTTACTAGCACATTTCAATATAATTAAATTTATAGACTGGAGTGGCCACTATTTTTAAAAATACATATATTTTTAAATAAAATTTTGTAACAAAATAAAAATGTATTATTTCATCATGGGTATCAATAGTAATAATGTTCATGTCAATTAGTACTGCTCTTTCTTTTCTCATGTTCCCTGTTTTAGTATGCATAAGAGTTCACATTTTTCCCAAGTGAAAAGTTATTCTCTCTCTCTCTCTCTTTTTTTTTTTTTTTTTTTACTTTGCTTGCTCATTGATTAAGCTGAATCTTATTTCTAAATAAAAAGGAATGCTTGCTGGAAAGTTCCATGGAAGAAAAATAGTGCAGGTTTTCACATGTACTATTTTGGCATGTATTATACAGATAGTTTAGAACATGTCCTTACATTCATCACATGAGCTGATTTAGGATTTGTGCTGAATAGACATCTTTTGGTGTTTCAGCTAAATAGAATTGAACCTTTACCAAAGACAAAGTGCTGCATGCAGAGCTTGCATACAGTACAGCAGTTTATACAAACTGGCTTTATGAAGATTGATCTGATAAGAATAAAGGAAGATATGAATCAACTTTCATTCCATCTCAGACAGTGAGAAATGTGGAAAGTTTAATGTCGAACTGTGAAAAGATTCAGTAAGTCACCACAAATCACTTCTACTAAGCCCAAACTGGGTAATTTACACAGCACTTTGTGATCTTCAAACAGTTTGCAGTGTGCAATTATTCATGCCACGACATGGGGCCACTGCGTCCAAGCTGCCTGTTTGTTCTAAGGCTGAAGCAGAGGTGTTTGAAAACTGCAAGAGACTACCAAAGGCCCAGAGATCATGGCTAATGTGACACCCCAGGCCTAATCTTCTTAGAGCACCGGGATAAAATAAGTATCCATTACAAAATCAGCCTTCATCCTGCCCCCTTCTGTGCTCTGCCACTCTGATAGCCAACACAGAGACAATTGCATGATTCTGGGCTTAATCAGGTATTAGGAGCTAATGCAGTACAAGAAGAGGCTAATCTCCATATTTACTCCATCTGTACTTATGGCCCTGACTTGCCTGCCCCTGATAGATCAAAAGGAATTGGCAAAAACCAGATTAGAGATGAAGAAAGGGGAGAGAGAAGTCCAAGGAGTGTAAGAAGCAAAATTCTCTGCTTTCCTCGGTTGTATATGTGTGTGTTAAAGCCATGTGGTCTAATCCCATGGAAACACTTTCCATTGTATTTCTGCTTCTTTTTGTACCCATCCCCAGACTTTGGTCTCATCTTTAAAAATAGAAATTACTAATGCAGTTAAAATAATTGATAGGGTACCATCCCATTTCTAAGAATCAACTTAACACAATTATAGTTAAACTGTTTATTTGATTTTGTTTTTGATGTGGATTTCTTTTAGCTCAATTTATTAAAGCACTTATTTATTACAGATATTTGTACAGAGCTCTATTCTGGGTCCATTTGGAGGTCTGATGAAAAACCCATAGCTAAACAAAATTCATTAATTCCAAGGCTTTGTAAGTGCTTCATAGATAATGTACCCTTCTGTGACCTTAAGTTAAAATGTCTATGACAAACAAAAATAATATAGTGCTTGTAAAATTAAATGTTTTCCTTTTAGTCATGTGGAAGTAGCTGGTTACTTCCTTTCTATATCTTCTTTCACCTACAGGATCTTAGCACGTCTTTTCTGAAGCTCTTCTGTACAAATAGTTACTTACAATTCCAGAAACATGGACAGATGGGTAAGGAAAAGAGAGCAAAGGAAATTCACACACTCACCACTGTTGGCAGACACCTGCTGTTTGTAAACAGTGACATGTGGCCACCTATAACGACCTTCAAGCTAGGAGAGGCATGCACTAAACTAGCTCAGGTACTCTGGTCACCTTGGGTTGGTGCTGCCTTAACAGGGACCAAGTTTTAAGAAGATGGGACGCATTCCTCAGTAAGTGTGGAAGAGGCATGTAGTCTAAAGAGAGCTCAGAAAAGATGAGAAGATTTCAAAGATTTCACTGTCTTCTCATTTGGAAAACCGACAGACTCACTGTTTTTTGACTCCTTACAAGCCCCAAGTGGTGCCAAAAGAGAGCTGTGCTGCTGGTGATTTTTGGCAATAGAGCTCACCTCATTAGAGTGGATTAAGTCATGATGCTGAGAAGGATAAAAGGTGAAAAGCAAAAACAGTGAATGGTGAACACAGAAAGCTCAGTGTCATTTGTATGCTGACGCTATTATTGACTAGAGCCCATGTGGTTCACACTTTTCAATTACCGTCTGCTAGAAAGGTGGCCCATAATTGCAAAGGCTGATGCCAGTGCACCAAATGTCAAGGGAGCCTCCCTAACCCTCATCACCTTTACTTGCTGCTTGACTTGAGGATGTTCAAAGGCAAAAAGCCACAGCCTGCAGATCTCCCTGAGGAAGAAAAAGATGCCACTTTAAAAAATAAAAAATAAAAAAGATAAGACAGAAACCCAACAACTCAGCCCGCCTCATCTGAGTTAAATTCATTATGCTCTGACCTTATCCTTTACCCTCTGTACAGCTAGGATGTCCATCAGCATCTGTGAGAATTACACAGTGAAGAGCCAGTGCAGGATTGTTTTTTTTTAATGTTGTGGTGCTGAAGTTGCACAAATGCTGAACAACACTGTCTCAGTATTAGTGCTGGCAGAGATCAGTAGAGATGTTCTTCCATGAGATTTTTAAAAGATGGAAAAAAGAGTAATCTTGTTTTTCATCTGAACTTCAACAATGATTCTAACTGACAGTACAGTGTCACCTTTCCTGCGGCACGTCACTTTAGCTAGTATTGTGTCATCCCTTTGAGTTCAAGTCTGTGCTCTATTGTCACCATTTGCTTAAAACCTCAAATACTCAAATACTTGAGTCAAACTCTTTCAGAAAAATCTGAGCAGATCCAGAAAATAAGGTTTTTTTTTCATTGTTAGCAATATGATTACAAAATTTAACTGATAAGCAATACCTTGTTTAGCTATTTCAAACATTATTTTGATTACTGCTTCTTAATGGCAGATAAATGTTGGAAAGTTGTGTATACTCTATTAGAAAATGTATAGAACATTCCTAAGATCCACTTTTACCACAGGTTACTGTCTCTGTTTACAAAAAATATATTTTCAGTGCTCAGGAATTAATATCCTGTTGTTTCTAGTTACTCAAAATACAGATTCAGTTACTTATTACTACCATATTCTTATATTTAAATAAACTCTTATAAAATACAACTTTTTTTTCTTTTTTAAAATACTTACTAGAATCATTGGGCCAAACACCTTGGTCAGTTTGAAAGAATATTTAGGAATTTAAAATGTTAGTGTTAATTTCATTGGCTTTTGAAAAGGTGTGATACATTAGCTTTGTAATAGAAGAACACCCATCTTACTGTTTCTCTGCTAAAGCATGACAAACTGGTAATGATCAATTTGTTTCTGTTCTCAATAATTAAGCCAAAATTACCTTTAAAACTTCCCTTAACCTCCTCCCCCCCAAAATTAATTAATGAAATTCTACTGGAATAATAGTTTTGTTGACTCAGCATCTTACTAAGATTTCTCTAGATCCTTATTTCAAAGATCAGAGACATCAATTCAATATTCTTTAATTGAGAGAGAAATCACATTTTATTCACGCCTTACCTGCCAAAGATTTAACTAGTTATAACTCTCTACACAGATCTGGTGAATTGGAATTGACTCTAAATTGTGTTTAAATGTTCACTGAATTCTATGAACAGCTTGAATTTGTGTAGATTTGTTGTTTGCTAATTATAAATAGTTCATGATGCACTTGAAAGGCATTATTTTATCACAAAAATGCATGATTTTATCACTATATGAGAGAACAGCAGACAAATATTTCCCACCAACCTCAGATTATACTGTAAAATTTTTTTCAACAGTCAGATTACCTGCCTGACTTTCTCAGACTTCAACTCCTTACATAAACTTACCTCTAGTTGAATTAAATATCCACAGTTTTCTCTCTGATGTAAAGATCTGATCTAGCAGTCTCCTATCCTTGCTCTCTGGCAGCAACACAGAAAATGTGCTACGAATAGAAAATACTGCTAATTCTCTTATTCATAAACATTTTTTGAGACAATACATCATATAATGCATCAGAATAGTATAATTTCACAATATGGATAGTCTGTGATGTTTATTATCAGAGATTATGGTGTGAACTGGGCCACTAACAGTCCACTAAGTTCTTAGAGTCAATTCTCAGAGAAGAGAATCTTCCATGAAGACAAGTGAAAAATATGAATATATATATATAGTTATCCCTTAGATATTTAGTTAAATGATCCCTGTAACATGGAATCCAGATGCTTTACCCTTACTCTTAAGTTTTTCTGGGTACTTTGCTAAAGATCAAGAATGAGTTCAAATTATATACTACGGTTTCAGTTTAAATGATAAAATCTCATTTAAAAATATTACCATATTTGAAAGCTATAAAATCTCAAATAAATGCATCTCTTCTTTACTATTAAGTATTTTTCCTAGTAAGAAGGCCAAAGAAATAATTTCCGGGACATAAATTGCAAATGGGCTTTTATTTCTTTCATTCATTCTTTGTTTATGCAAAATAAAGTTTATTATTTTTAAATTGACTTCAAATAATTTCAGCAATTAAATCTTGGCCTACCTGCAACAAATGACTTATAATTTTTCTCTGAAGTTAGGTTTTTCTATGTCTGCTCCTAAATAAGCGAGTATAATTCCTGGTTTGCCACTCTGATGTTTTCATACACAGATTCAAAAGGTGATCCTAATTTAGGTTGGGAAACTGATTAAGTGTTGAATCCATTGAGTGGCTATTGGGAAATGTACGCAAAATGGTTAAATTTCAGCTTGGAACTTTTCAATGAAAGTAAATTTTATAGCTTTCTTCATCCAAATCTTCCTAAACATTTTTGATACACTGTTTTTTTTTTTTTCATGTTTACACAATTGCACCAGCAGCTAGCCCAGTAGTTTGCTCACTTGCTCCTGATCTGCTAAGTTCTAGACTTCAAAATGTAGGTGCTATGAAATTTGATCCTGAGTCCAAGTTTAGCTACCAGTGTTTTTGACTGTTAGAGATGCTGAGTGCATTTAATCACTACAGAGACACTTATGTATCCAGAATTTCTAAGATTCTGGCAGTGTTCAGATGCTGCATGTCCCCTTGGTCTTGAATTGTCATTCTTCACATAAGCAGCTGCTGCTCTGCATAACAGTGGATAAATAGGCATGAAAAACAGAGAAGTCTTGTTGAATTTAATAGGAAAGAAACACATAGATTCCCCTGGAAAAAATAATACAGTTTCATAAGATTGCACTGAAAATTAATAACTGAGTGAAATCTGTGCTGTAGGTACTGTTTAAAATGAACAGGTAGAGAGAATATGCCTAATTTGCCATTCAGATCTATGGTATGCTTCAAAAGGTTTTTGACAAGTTTGGTTTTTTTTCAGTTTTTAGTGGTGAAGTCATTAGGCCTGAAAAACAACGTATTTCGCTCTTCTTTTTCCAAACTCCCAGTTTAGCACTTTTGAATAATTAAAGATTCTTTTGCTTTGAGATAGCTGTACTGATACTGTGCGGATATAGAAAGGACAGTTTTCAAAGGAAGGTCAGTGCCAGTAAAAAGGTTTACTATTGCATGTATTTGCCCCTAATATTTTCCCGTTTTAGATACTAGCAGCAGTGTCATATTAAATGACTTCCCCCTTTAAACTGTTAAGTGGTGCAAGTTCAGTTTTAGCGGTAAGTCGCCAGCAGGCTCGGGGGAGAACTGCTATCTCCTATGGCCCTGAAAATTGATATTGAACATGGAAGGAAAAATCTCACAAGCTGATAGCAATTAGCTAAAAAGGATTTGCGACTCCATGATTCATCACACTGGGGGATCAAAGTCATTTACAGAGAGTGTTTCTACAGTCCCTGCCTGCTGCTCTAAAGATATACCTCTGTTTATCTCTCACACTGCGGTGTGACATTTCCTTTTTTAAGAGCCCATTTTCTTAGAAACGTAGCAGTGGGCTGCTGCAGTACAGGCAGCCTTTGATTCTCCACTGACTGCCTAAATGACACGATGGCTCTAATGGCACAGCTTTAGCAGGAGCTCACAATGGGAATTGGGTTTATTATTTACATAAATGGACTAACAGGTCAGGTTTGGTACTTGCTTGTAAAAATGAGGACAAGTCTTATTGTAGCAAGTGGTGTAAGTCAGTCCTCTGGTTCTGAAGCTTTGCAGACCTTTTATAGCTTTTTCCTGCTAGGACCACATACAATTGTAAATGAATTTCACTCACTAAACATGTTTTTAGAGGCGTATTAGGACAGAATCCTATAATTTTTATCAAAAGATAAAAATAAATCTACAGAATATTGATTTTTGTTGAAAAGCATAAAAACCGTTAAGAAATGAATTATACCTATCTATCCTTCCAAAAACACTCATTTTGAAAACAGTCTCATTTGTCAAAATTGCTTTTAAATTGTGTCATGTGAAGAAAAAACAAAGAAAGCAAAACAGAAAACAAAAATCAAATAAATTTTATCTGTATCTAGACCCAAATAGTTCCCATTATCTCAGTAGAAGGGATTGAATTTGTTTCTGAGAGCCACAACCTGAAATCATGCAAATCTTATAACTTGTGAATAAATTTTATACTCTAGGGCTGAAAACACTGAGCTCATCAGTGGAAAGAGAAATGGAATTCATTCAACAATAATGATGTTAAAGTTTTTTTTAAGTTTTTTTTTTTTTTTTCCCTTCTTTCTTTCTTGTTTGTTTGCTTGATCGGCCAGGATTTTACAAGTCGGCCAGAATTTCACTAGTCTGGTACTAATTGCTAGATTTCTCACTCCTTTTGTAGCAAATACTAAATAAAAAGTTAACCATGGTGTGGTAGTGTTTATGATTACATCTTAACTCCTAAATAATAATAGCTTTGGTGTGAGGGAAGAATGAAAAAATAGCACATAACAAGACCTGGGAAGTACAGTAGACCTACAGATTCATTATCAGCTTTTTACATTTTATTTTATTTTATTTATTTTTCTAGAAGACTGTTTTTTAAGACAATCAAATGATCTTCAGGACCAATACTGTAATCAGTGCACCTGAAGATCCATGATTGTACAACAGGTAGAAGGGAGGGTATGTTGTGACATAGAATATGAGTGCAAGATCGTTATGAGCTTGAGATTTGTGTTTGATTTTATCACTGAATATCAGTATCTGTTCCTGAGATTATTCTTTGCATATCCTTCCTGTGGAAACTTTCTGCTTTGACTTCTCCAGAAATATTCTGGGAAGTATTTTATTAAAACATTTTTTGTACATTAAACCTTATCAGCTTCAGGTTAAGTCTTCCTACAAGAAAGAAATGTTCCTTTGTATTCTGAGCTTCAAATCAGCCGGTAGATCTTACACACACCTGTAAACCTATGTATCTCAGAGGCCTGAGGATTTGAAAAATAAACAATCAGGACACTGATTTGTGTGCTTAAGCAGGCCTTGAGAATAAATTCCAAACTCAGGTTTCTTATTATATAAAGAGAGAAATGGATCCGTTGTCAGCTGGGGGAATGTGGTCCCATAAGAAGTGGCCATGTCCAGTCTCAGTCTGCTATCACATATGCTAAAACCAGCAGCAGATACTAGCAAGATGTTGATGTTGCTCTTTAGAGCAGCAGCAGAGTGCTCTTGACAGTGTTCCCCCAGAGTCACCCTACCCTACAAGTGCCAGATGGTGCTCATATCAAGTGCACAGCCGGCACTAACCTGCTCTTCTCCAACCTGCACAGATCTCTTCAGATGAGGAGCAGGGATTTTCCTTAGGGTCCTCCACAGAGGAACGGAAGAGAATTTCCCTTCTTGGTGGCAGACTCATTTGCTTACTGATAATTTCTGCAGCAGAAGTGGTTGTGCAAATAGAGGCAATACTGTCATTTAAAATCTCTTCATCTTGACAGAATAAATAGGAGGGAAAAGTGACTTCTGAGAATATTCATCAAGCTGCTTTCATGTACAGTCAATAAGGAGAGCCTGAGAGGATGCGCTGGACATACTATAGAAGAGGTTGTTCAGAAAAGAATTGCAGTGGCCTCCTGTAGAAGAGAGAAATGAGGCTTCAGAGTTATTTCTGAGAAAACATGACAGCTTTTGAAGAAAAGAATAGGAATCCTAGTGAAGCCCAAAATTCTGAGCTGATGAATTTCAGCTGAATAAGAATTAGTGACATTATTGTAGGAGCAAATTTTCATTTCCATTCTCTGTGAGTTGATTCTTGCTGAGTCGAAGCAGTTAAAAAAAAACAACAAAACTAGTCAAACTTTTTATTTCATTACACTTAATGCGATGTTTTTGAGAGTCACCATATGTCTGGGCTCTAGTAGATTGTAACACTGTTTATCTGAGCTTACATAAAGATCTGACCCTACAATAAGCTAATAATAACTTTAAATGGGTTATTTGTGGTGTATTAATAGAGTTGATAGTACCATAATTTAAAAAAAAAAAATCTGGAAATATTATATATGTCACTATTTCTACCTGGGAGTCAAAATCAATTTCTCCTGGACATTTGAATGCACAGCATCATGGGACTGATATTTTGAATTTATCTGTATGAAGCAGAAATATCAAAATGCGGGTAGTTGGAAAACTGAGTAACTATAAAGCAACATCCATTTAAAACAGCTAAAAATCTGGCTTAGTGACAGTGTTTATGAATGATCATATGAATTATGACTATATATATGAATTTATGTACATCAGCAGTTCCTGTCCTGTCCAGAATGATTTCCATTTAGTCCCGAAATAAATTGCATTTATGCATCCAACAGAAGTTCATAAAATGTTTATAAACATGTCATATTTGGAGTCTAGTTTCTCAAGTGAACATTTAGAAGACCAAAAATTTGCTCATGTAAATATACAGGAAAATAAATAAGAAAGAGACCAAATATAGTTAGTATAAAGGTTTGTCATTACCTACATATGCCTGAAGCATCCTTTTTATTTATTTATTTACTTTGTTTACACTGCATGTATGCAAAATAGAAATGAATATTTCCCTCTATTTCTGGACTTTTTGTACGTTAGATATGATATAACTCTGAGACCAATTAGAGCTGGTTCACAATTTCTAGCTACTTCCTTAATCAAAATTAATTTTTATCTATGAAATGCAATCCAACTATCTGCACTTTTTTTCTCTCCAGCTTAAAGAGGTTCTATTTCCTCTAACATTTTCTCATTTGTTGCCGTCCTTGTACTAGAGCTGTTACCCCTCCTGTTGTACCAGTAGTGCTTATGTGACTGCTTATGGGACAATAATATATCAGCCATGAAATAGCCACCTTTGTCACTTAAGGAAACATAGCATCTAATTGCATCCAACCTGTTTCACACACAAACGTGTAGTTCTACTGAGGCAACAAAGAAAGGAGTCCTATAAAACTATTATCTATATTTACTTTCACGCTTATTCCACAAGCAGTGCAAAGGTTGTGTTTTTCATTGTCTTCTGTTGCATAAGATGTTTTATTGTTGTTGTTTTTCAGGATTATGTAGTTGTAAACTATCAAAGAAAGGAAATTAATGAAATCTGAGTTGGGAAAATCTAAGCCTTTAATGAGGTGGAAGATCCTGCTTGAAATTTGTGTTTCATTCTACGTATTCCTGTGTTTGACACATATTTTCACAACATTTTTGTTTGGAGATTTTAAAATAATAAATAGCGAGTTTGTGAAGTTATGCATTCAAGTAGAAGTGAAAGAAGTCTCTGAGTTTTATTCTGGGAAATAAAACTGGGTTCTGCATTTTCTGCGTGGCAGTGTCATTTGTTTATAAAAACTTTCCTGTCTCTCCTTCTGGCTGATGTTCCCTTGTCCAGGTACAGTACATTTCTTGATCGGGTTTTTAAACACACAATCAGTACAAGTCACTTTAGAGCATGTTATTAGAACTATTTCTTGCCTCTGGCTGATGTCCCAGAAGGAGATGATAAATCATTCGCTTATGCTACAGAAGGAAAAAAAAAAATCAATGTTCAAAACTTCCATGGTCAGCTTTACACAGGACAACTAAACTCTACAGTGACAAAATACTGATGATGTCATCAATAAAATAAATTAATGCTGTGAACGACTAAGAAACATGAACTGCATTGCAGCATGTTGTAGAATACGAAGAAAAGTTTTGGAGAATTAAGCTGCAAACTCCAGCAATTTTAGGACTCAGGGCAAGGTGAGATTCTTCTGTAAGCTAATGTCAAAGTGTACCGTTAACTTCTTTACAAGCAGTGCATAGGCACAGGCAGTGACACAATCAAGTGCTGTGACCTTTTCTCTTCTGATGCCTACTGGTGAGGCTTGTAGGTACTCTAACCACTTAAATGGCAATGTAGTTACATGTATGTGTTATGAGAATTCGAATTCATAGAGCATTTCCTGTACTTATTTATTTCTAGAACTGGATTTCAGCATGCAAATAACCAGTGAGATTCAGATATATTCAGAAGTGTGCAAGTATCACAGCCACATATTGCATAGAGGGGCCTGAGGAGAAAACAGGTTCCCATACTGCTCTTTAGAGTGTGGTATCCTGCATGAAACTCTCACCTAGATAAGCAGGGAATTATGTCCCAAAATGATTTCTCCTAAGTGTCCCAGATACATTGATACAGATATTAGGAGACCATAAATGCTCCTGATTTTACTTGGTAATAAAGACAAACAGGAATTGCAGCACAAGATACCTGCAAACCTCCTGCAGCCCCAGCCAGTAACAGGGCTAGCTGGGAGGTGTGCTGAAGAACCCTAGATCCAGCAGCATACCAGTAAGGTAGCTATGGTCAGTGAGTATTGCTTTACTGAAGGGATAGTGAATGCTGTGCACTTCATCAACTGTAAAACATTGGCAATTAATCAGGTCAGTTTCATGTCATTAATGACAATTTCAGAATCAGGACAGAGGAAAAAAATCCACAGTTTTTAATAAGAATTCCAAACTATAATAGCATTACTAAGGAGATAGAAACAGGGTATAAATTCAAGGTGAGATGGTTTATTTAAACCAAGATGAACAACCATTATCTGACATACAGTACGGTACAACTCTGTCCTGCTCAGGAGAGGAATTAGATGATGAAATACACATTTTTCTTTTCTTAAGATTTTGTGATCCCTTGAGCACCCAAACCACTAAGCCAAGAAAAATATCCCTAGTAGGTTAATATTATGGAATAGGACGATTAATCACGTATACATTCATTTCATGCAGTAACTGAAAAGCTTTGGACTACTTAACCTACAGAAAAATACATCAAAATTTAGATGAGCAAGCAGATGATATGCTAAGCATGAAGCATGAGAAAGTTGCTCCTCAAAGCAATTTTTAGCTTGTGAGGACCACATATCTTTGATTCAGGTACCATGCTTACAGTACACCAGGAAATGACTAAGGTGAGATCAAAATCAGCCATGGATGAAGTATAAACAGAGACAGAGGATAGAAGAGGGAGGATGCAATTTTTGTAATCTGCTGTTTACTGTTAAAAGAGATTTTTTTGTTCAGTGCAGAGTGCATCAGCAGAAGAGGATCACAGTTACTGCCTATCCTACCATTAATCTAACGGATATTGGGAATCTGAGTATCCAGAGTGGATTGCTCTGACAAAAGTCTGAAAGCACACGGAAGGAGTGGAGTAAAATATCTAGTAGAAGTCAGGAAGATATGGGGACGGTTTTGATAAAGTTATCTGCTGTCCTGCTAGTTGTTGAGCTCTGAGCTTTTTGGGTAAAATAGAATGACACGTAGCGTTCAAAATATTTTATTCCTGAAGGAATTTATTTAATTGGAAATTAAGTGAGACATTCTGTTCTTTTAAGATCTAATTGAGCAAGGAGGGAAAGAGAACTTGCATTGATCATAATTACCAGATTTTATCCCAGCTTGATATAGAATTTTAGGTGATTAATTCATTTATTGATGTCATCAATATTGTCTCTAGAATTTAATTGTTGTTACTACCTAAAAGTCAGAGGTATCCCCACAGTAATCTTCACACTTTGAATGTAGAAACATTGTCTTCCAAAGATTTTTAGAGGGAACTTTGAAAAATTATGTTCTTTTATTTCTTGTTGCAACCCCTGAGTTTCTTGTGGAACATCCTGGTGATCTTTTGGAAGGAGAAAAAGTTCAGAAATGGAGTTATAATGAGAAGATAAAATACAATCTTGCAAAAATGAGCTGAATTGGAATCAGTGATTGAAAGATCTCATTATGTTCCAGACTTACATCTCCAAATATGTGTATACGTGCATGTGCAATATCTGTATAATATCTGTGTTGGTATCAGCGTATAGATAAACATACAGATAGATAAAGATATCTGTGTGTCTGTGTGTATCTAAATTTTGAATATGAAAAGAAGTGACTTTCTGAGACTAGATCAGAAGAGTTGTGGTTAGGTAGAATGTGAAAAATTTGTCATGATGTGACTTAGTGTCAAGACTCAAGATGTTTTTAGTAAATTCTTTCAGGAGTTGCAAATCTGCTTTTAATCTTTGTTTTTCTAAGTGTGCTAGAAACCAAAATAGGACTTTCTGTTCTACTATAACTAGCGTCAATGTTTGTGAAGGTGGTTGGACCATTTGCCCTACTCACTTTCTCTGTTTTTAATAGAGACTGTACAGTTTTACAAATTCTGAAGACACTTAAGAGCTATTTGAGCTCCAGAGTGGATGATGTGCTATCTCACAGAAGTATTTAGCTTTGCCTTATTCTCTACTTTTTTTTTTAATGTTTTTTTTTAATCTTTTTTCAGCATGTATTTCCCAAGCATCTTTCAGAATAATCTTAATGCAAAGGAATATGTCCAGTCTAAATTGCCCTGCTGGGGCTACCACACGCACCTATTTACTTGCTCACGCACTCTTCTGGACTTGAAAAACTAAATGTAACAAAGCTTCTTTGCGTCACCAAAGAGTCAAACCCCCTTTTTATTTGTTTGTTAATTTGATGTGGTTATCTTGGACCACATTACAGTCAAGTATGGGGCTTTTGGATGTATGCCAGCTCTATCAAAAGCATTAATTCTGTTGAGATCTGGAAGTCTTGCACCAACAAGAAAACACTGCAAGCAGAATTTCTGGTCTGAGTCCTATTTAAGCAGCTATCCTTAATCTCTTCTACACTATGAAAACTCTTGACTTTTTCTATGAAGTAGGTGCAACCTCTAAGTATTCCAAAGGATTTCCAGATCAAAGACCAAGGGAATAAAAAGGTAGATGAAGTAGAGACGTTTGAGCTGTTAGGGATTGTAGTATTGGGGAAATATTGAAAACTTCATCTGTGGGGGTCAGATTATAAACTCAGACTAAAATATGTTGCAAATTGTGAACTCTCTTATCTAACTGAAATAGTTATAACAAGTTTTAACGACTTAAATGGTTGTAACAAGAGGCTTATGAGAACCAGTTATGAAGACTAAGATCATTCTGTTTTGGTGAGCCCATCCTTCTTACCTTCATTCTCCAGATGCCAAGGAGTTCTAAGTGTGAGAGTCTTATTTCTGAACCTTTGATGACCAGCCACTGGGGTGAGTTCCAAGTGATGTCAGCATATGACAGACCCAAAAAGGATAGGAAACCTGCCACATGCAGAGGCCTGGCACCTGAAAGACAAGATCTATTTCTGTGAATGGAACCCACTGTGCATTCTCTAGAGAGGCTTTTCCCATGCAACTATCATCACTTTTCTTGGTAGCCTTAACTCTCCACCATCTGCACAAGGCCTTTTTAATGCACCCACTATATGAACGAACCTACCTGTTATTAATTCAGGATATAGTGCTCACATGAGTGAAAGAAGGAATGAAGTAAGAAGGAAAAGATGTAGAGTGATGTGGGTGTGTTTAAAACCTGGATAATTTTGGGTCTTCTTAAATTTTCTTTATAATCCATGTAAAGTTTTGTTTGTTTGTTTGTTTGTTTTTTTGCAAGAAAGATGTTGTATAGAATGAGAAAAAAAGAGATGGTGTGCCTTCCCTCGTTGAATTTTATGAAGGAAATGGCATTAAAAATACTTATTTTCAGTGTTACATTGAATGTCATTTGACGATAGCACAAATCAACGCACTTGTGTTTTATTTACTATTTGAATCCCAGTAGGCAGTTACTGAGATGTCTCTAGACTGTATAAATTTAGATAAATAATTACACATTGACAAAATCTCACTAGTCACAATTCTCTGATTTTATTTTTTTTAAGTCTATTTTGTGATTCTATATTTAAAAGATTACTTTCTTTTCCCTACCTCCAATTGAGTAAAAGAATTAATGCCAATTTTTCTTTTTTGTATTTCTTCTTCCCCCTGCCCCCTCCCTCTGGAGGAATATATTCATTAATTGATCCATAGGTAAGGAAATTTTGCTTTTTTTTTATTTCCTTTTTTCTTTTTAATTTTTAATTTTGCTTTCCTAGCTGTCTGAAAAATTCACAAAATTTATTGCATTTAGCAGTTAATAGGTGCAATGTGAAAAATCTAGGTTCTAATTAAATTGCAGACTGAAGTTTAAATACTTAAGAGAACATCTATCACATTTGTGTATCTTATATGAAATTACCTCTAAATTTTCTGTGTGTGATTTTTTGGTTCATTACTTGATCATTGTTTTGTGGAAAGGAATAAAAATAAATGGAGGTTATAATACTTAATCTTCAATGCTGAGTAAATAAAAAATACTGATGAATTTTTTTTTTTTTTATCACAGTTACAGCAAGTTACCTTGCTGTTATGAAGAAAGAATGCAATTGTGTTTCCAAGGTAAAAATAATAAAATATTTTCTGTTAGGGATGTGGATTTTTGTCAACATCCATTTGTGTTGTTATTGACATAATAGGTGATCCTGGGTTATTTTGAAATATTTTAATTGAAATAATTAGCAAACATGAATTTTAAGCAGATGGTAAGCCCTCAAATGCATAGTAGTAGATAGTGTGGCTTGAAACTGTTGAGAGGAAAACCATTTTGTTGAGAATGATGTATGAGATCATGCAATAATACTGATAAAATTTTTTTATCATTTTTCAAAGAATGTGTAATAATCAACGAAATGGGGTCTGGGCCACCAGGAGTAGCTGCTGCCCTGTTTTATGCCTGTGTTGTGTGTTATTCCATAGCTTCTGCAGCCAGACTTATAGTAAATCCAATAGAACCTTTTATGTAGTAATGGTGGTGGTGTGCAAACTGGACCAGTAGTGAATTTTTCTCTTGCCCAGGCTGCTCTACCTTTCTTTAAGTGGTGTGGTTTGCTTAATGATTGAGTAACAGAGAAGGGTAGAGAAGTTACTTTAGTGTTAATGTCCTCCAAAGCGCACAAGAAGCAGAAAAATGTTCTGAAGTCCCATAATTTTAATTTCATAGATCCACAGTTGAGCTACTTAAGACTACCAGAACATGCCCTGGCAAAACCTTTGTATTTTTCTACTATAAACTAAGCATAAATTCAGTGGTAGATGACAGATTACTTCATATACCATGCAAGCAAGCCCAGACAATAGCTTTAGCCATGACTGATTGCCTTGCTGTAACCCACTTTATGTTAAATGTATTCTTGCTGTTCAATTCCACAACTGTAATTTTGTTCTTCTGCACTGCTCAGCCCTCTGTGGACTAACCAGGTTCCTTCAGTAATGATTTCTTTTCTATTGTATTGTTTTCTGCATAATCAAGTTGGTAGGTAGGGGTTTAGGTGACACAGCCATCTGTCAAGTTCATTTGCTCTGAAAATGCAAGAAATAATGGCCTCTACAACTTGGGGCTATCTGTTATGAAGGAAGAATATCAGCTTTTACCCTGCACCATCTTCTCATCTCTTCAGATTATCATTTTTTTCTACTTTCTATATAAAATACATAAGGTTCTTTTGACATGACTGATTGGTGAAAAAGAAAGCTATTGGATGTCCACCTTGTATTGCAATTTATGCAAGCAATCCAATTAAGGAGAAGTAGCTAACATTCAGACTAATGTGCCTGTCGTGAAACTAAAGAGTCTGCTACAGACTGCTCTGCTCAAGTGTTATCAATGCTGGTTCTCTGACATGCTAACTGCTTCCTTCTTGAAGTTTGCATAATGTGCAAATGTAAGGGAGTTTGTGTGCCACAAAGAAAAGGGAAAACAGTTATTCATTTTCCCTCTAAAATAAAATGCCCATAATAAGGAGCCCTTATCAAATTGCATCTGTTTGCTGAAACGACATGCAGTGGGTGAGGAAAGACATAAAAAGCTGCTTGTGGGTGCTTGACCTTTTTCAGATATAGCTCAAGCAGGCTGGAATAATCCAGGAACTGTCCCACTTTTGTGTGTGTGTGTGTAGGCAGAAAAGTTGGCTAAGAAATAGAATGACCTTTACCCAATATGATGCTTGTAGAACTAGAAAAATTCTAGTTGCTTTAGTGTATTAGGCTTATGTGACAATCTACTTCAGGCATCTTGACCAATTGGCTATTGCCCATACTAAATTGTAGAAAAAGGCCCCAAAATATTCGTGCTTAGCCTAGACTTCCAGTGCTTAGCCTAGACTTAGCCTAGACTAATCATTAAATGGTACTGGCAAACATGCTATTTTCTACTGCAAAGAAAACAATTATTAAGAGGGTTGTCACAGTTTTATCACACTTTTATCTCGCTTTTACCATACAAATTCCTTCATCAGTCACCTCTCAGGGCCACTAACATGAGATAAGACTTTATGCTCTGCGGAAGATTCCCTGACAAGGAAAAACTGCTGTTGTTCACAGCAAGCTAAATAATGAACCTGAGTAGCAGGTTTAAAAAGTGTTAAACCCATTAACGAAAATAGCATTAATAGCCATCTATTGAATATTTCTGAAACATTATGTTAACCTTAATTTCTTGGTGAAAATTAGACAAAACATCAAGATAAAGATTGCAGAGCTTATTCAGCACAGTATTTCTATCCTATGGTGCAAAGCTTGATGCCCATTGTATTGCTGCTGTGCAGTGCATTTCATACAGAATTGAAAATAATCCTTTCATCCAGTCTTTAAACTGTGCTTTGCCCATCACTGTCACAGAAGTTGGGCATGGAAAGTCATACTGATTGAACAAAGAATTAATTGTTCTATCTAAAACTTGCATCTACTGCAAGGTGTTTTTGCAATTTCATCACAGAATAATATTTTCTGCTCCAGATAAGAATACAGTTTCTGGGATCAGAATTAAATATTTCTAAATTTCACAAGACTTTGCACAATGTATGTAGAATTAGTTTTAAAGGTGGCTTTGAAAGTATAGTGAAACTTGATTTACCTAGTCTGTTAAAATATGGGTTAGATGCATATTACTTTTCTGATTTTTCAGAAAAATTTCTTCTGCACGTAGGGTAAGATATGGTGACTTGGATATTAATGCTTTTCTGGAAATCATCACAGGTGACTTGGTCAAAAGGCAGCCGCTCAGTGCCATGCTGTATTACTGTGTTCTCAGTTTAGAGATATAATTCATCTTAGAAAATAAGAAGTAGCCCAAAGTCCAATCATAGGTGTAAGCAGAAGTCCATCATCTTTATGTTAATGAGCAAACCTGGGAAAAGAAAAGCAGTAACATCACCAACAAATATCTTAAATCTCCTGAGTTCTTTTTGTTTGCAACTTGAACATTTTAAAGGTGGATGCTTACGGTATTTATATGTTAAACTATGTTATACTATTCCTGTTGGTCAGAATTTTGAGTTGGATATAACATCTAGAATTTTGCTTTTTATACCTCAAATATTTCATGAGAAACAACGTCTAAATCATATGATGCAGATTAGTACTGATATGATTCAATTAGTACTGATTTTTTAGATACACATAGTGCATACTTTTACTGTGCTGAAAACATAATTCTTTCCTTGACTGTGGATCACAAAACACAATCAGGCTGTTCAGGCTGCTTATACATTCACAAGCAAAATTACACGCCGAATCTCTGACTTCTGCTTTCCAGAGTATTTGGCAAACAATGCTGAAAATGTGTGCTCTGACACTGGATATGAAATAATTTTAAGGTCTTTTCTCCTTCTTAAATGCAGAGTTTCTTTTAGTCATAGATACAATAAAAATATGACATGCGCCGTAAGATTGAGCAGCCACACTGAAACTATCAGCATTCAGTACTTCCTGACTTAAAAATGATTTATTTTGCTGTTAACATTTTACTTGGATTTCCAATTTTCTCAGTATTAGCTAAAGTGAATTATTGAGCAAACTAGTTTACTCTGATGTGCCAACAAATCTTTTACTTGACTTTTACTTTGGAGAGGTACTCCAAAACTGGAGATTATCAATTCGCAAAATGTAAGACAATTTAAAGGTAAAGGATTTCTGAGAAAGTACTTGCATTCTTCCTGGAAAATCACATGTTTTCCAACACCTTTTACTTGAGCATCTGTACTTATTCCTTCAGAACCTATTGGGTACATAGTTGTAAAAAGAAACCAAACAGACATAATTTAGCACTTTTTAAAAACTAGTTACAGCTGTTGATTACAATAAATTCAACAGAGTAAGGTAGGCTCTTTTGTTTCCACTGAAAAATACGTAATAAATATATGTTGTGGATATATCCCAGGCATATAGAACAGATCCCCAAATTCAAGTTCTGATTATTACTTTTATATATTTTTTAAAGAAGACAGAATGTAAAAGCTTGTGATAGCTACATTTGGTAGCCAGTGGTAATGTCAGATTTAAGGTAGGATAAGGTCCTAACATCTCTTACATTTTTAGTTAGAAGATATATATTTTTCTCAGTAGTTTCTAAATAATTTTATGAAATACAATATGAAATGTTTAATACATATGATATCTAAAGTTCACACTGATCAGTGCACACATGCATTTTCCTGGAACCCACAAGGCAATTATAAACGTTATAAATTCATCCTATTTACGGCAACAGTTATTCCATACCTACCGCTGTTTTCTCATATTATCTGTTAGTAAATATATAACCAGTATTTTCTAGTAGAATATTTTTAATAGTATAATTGTCAGAAATCACTTTGATGCCTCTTTCAAATGTTTTAGTGATCAGAAGTAGCCGAAATTGTTCAACAAGTTTGATCATATAAAATATAGGCTCTGAAATAATGAAACATAACTAGATGCCATCCCAGTACTATTAGCAAAGGAAAACAATGTTTTTATTTCTTCCTAACACATTTACACACAGAGGGATGCTTAGGGCCTTTGGGACCATTAATCTATCTGGCTGAAAACTAGATGTTATGTTTCAGTTTAAAAAAAAAAAAAAAAAAAAA
>PPHD01001019.1:0-16055 GCA_002909625.1 Bambusicola thoracicus | reverse complement strand
TAATTTTATATAATGAAAAGAAAATATATTATTTTCTCTTTAAAAAATGATTGAAATATTTTTCTCCAGTCTTATGTTTTATGATGAAGGGATATGACTGAAATAAAGATAATGAAATGAAAATAACTTTAAAATAACAAATTTCACTTTCAAAATAACATTTCAAAGTCTGTTTTAATTTCCATTTTTTAATGCAGAATGTCATGGAGAAAAATATTTCCATGAAACACAATCTTTTGATGAATTTGTAAATAGGAGTGAGAGTTTGCTTTTCACAGTTCTAAAATTTCATTGAAATCTCAGAAGAGAAGGATGTCATTTTTCATGCACTATTTCAAGAAGGTTTTTTTCTAAATGTATTTGTTTTGTGAGAAATAATAATTTTGACCAGCTCTGTTTGAAACTTAAGACCTTTTGATCCTCAGGACAGAATTGTATCCTTTGTGAAAAAGAAATTTCTAGTAAGACTAAGCTGTGATTTTCTGTGTGGAACACATTCACAATGGATAATAGAGCTGTATCCTGAGTAGTCAATGTAAAAATTTTTAGTGTTTCAATAGTAATTTTCTGCTGTCTTTTTGTGAATTGGAAGTTTAATTTGTTCAGATTTTTTGTTCCGTGTTCATACATTCATACAGAATGTAATCCGGCATGCCTTTCTGCTGAGAAAGGAAGATATCACTGGTCACTGAGTAGATGACTTGCTGCCTTTGTGAAAAACAGGAGATTCTGTCTGTGCTGAGCTCAAAATTCGGTAGGACTTACTGTCTTTCTCAGGATGCTGTGCGTAAAAGAATATCTTTGTAAGGTTTCTGGCCTTGGTTGTGGATATGAAACCTGAGCTGTGGTTTGCTGGCACAATGGTATGGAAATGCAGAATTGTGGATTTTCCATGTTTGGTACTGGAAGACATATATTACCCAGTAAGGCTGAATCTCACTCATTTCCTAGTGTAGGCATATGACATTATTTTCAGAAGCAAAACTACGAGTTGTAGTGAGCTGTGAACAGCCAAAAGAAGCATGAACTGACCTCTGAAATCAACCTGCTGGCTTCCCTTACAGTAGTTTCACTTCTGAGTCAAAAGCTCCTCCTCCTCCCGTGTTCTTCTATGCTGAAGATTGAGTGTAGTAACACAGGGCACTCAGTGGAATTAGTGTTTAGGGAACAATGTAATGGGGAGCAGAAGGCTGGAGGTTTAAGCAACAGGCCTCTAGAAACCCGATTAGGATATATTTGTATTGTCAAGAAATATTTTGAGGACTGTAAAATACAGTTCTCTGGAAATTGAAATATGTGGGTTTCAAGACTATCCAGACTGGATTGAAGATGCCAAAGCTGTCAAAGAGATGGAGATAAGAAAAAAATCACTGAACTCATATTGAGGAGTGGCTGTAAAATTTTTATTGAATCTTTCTATGAAAATGCAACTAATGAAGGATAAGTATGGTGAAAAATAATAAAATTCAGCATGAAAAAATTCTAGCAATAGTGTGTTACTGAGTTTTACTGACTTCATTGCCAGCTCTGCATGTTTGCACATGACAGTTTGGCTCCTGTAAGTAAAAATAAATAGGTCTCATATATATGCAGTAACTTTAATATAAATTTCGTCTTCATGTCAGAATTTCCTCAAACTATCTTTATTTTTTTTTTTATTGTAACAGCTGTATGTGTCTTTTCAGTATTTGATTATCTGAAGGTCTTTAATCTTTCTTTCTACAAAAAGGTTAACAGCAAGCAGTGTTTTATAAATTACAGCTTTATAGAAAAAGCAATACTGAGAAAGGTTACTAAACTTCATAAATCTTTGCATAAAAATAAGCCTCTGTAGTTACTAGTGTTTATTGAATATCATGACTCAAAACCCTACCTGACATATGCTGGTCTCCTATGCTAAGCTGCATCTTACTGTCTTGTATGTTCTATTAGAGAGATAATTGTTCTCTGTTGTTTGATGGTTAAAATGTAATGCTACGTTGGTGGCAATATTCAAAGTTTTGATCTGCATTCTGGATCGAAACAGCAGATTTCAGAGACTGTTTGCAATATGTCAGTTCACCAAGCCCCATATCACAAAAGGACTTTCAGTTCATTCTCACTGTTCCCTTTATATAAAATACCTGTTACTTTAAAGGACTGTTTGGCACAATAATGAACAGTATTTCAAGCAGGGTTGATTGCTTTTTTAAAATACAGGTCTTGTTTGCTTTTAATTTTGATGCAGCTTCTTTGCTCCGATGTTTCTCTTGTCACATCCCTGATTTCAGCCTGATTTCTTTTTATTTCAACTTAGTTTTACAACTTATTCTGTCAATATTAAAAATTGCCAAGATTCTTCTTTTCAGATGTTATAGCTGCTTTGCATTTTAGAAAATAGCTGGAATGAAAAATCAGCCTGATTTAGCTGAATCTTCAGCTATCATAAACATCAACCCATTTTGCATATATTTATACATTGTTATTTAAGTTGATAAAATTTAATTCAATCAAACAGTATTTTCCCCCCCAGAACTTGGAGTGCTGACTACATTGTGGGTAAAAAATCCCCAGAGAATAACCCAATAAGTTTGCTGTGAGGAAAAGTACATTTGGAAATGAGAATTGGTGTTAGGTAGTTTGTTCACCTGGTCTGTCATTGCAAAAGATTTTCTCTATGATTTTCCCCGTGAAGCGAAAGAGTGAAGACTGAGAAGATGACACAACTGAAATGAGTAGAAAAATTTGACTGGAGTTTGAATGGAAATATTCCAGGTAAATTAGAGACAATATGAAGGGAAGGATGAGATTGAGAATGGAAAAATGCCAAGCAGGTGAATAGAGTATGCGGATGAATTAGGGAAACTAAATACAGGATGCTTAGTTGAAACTACAAAGTTCACATAAGAACCTGGGAGTAAGAGATGATGACTGTTCCATTAAAATTAATGACATATTAAGTCATTAATTGACAGTGGTGAAGTTTAGAAAAAAATCAATGCAAGTCATTTTTATTAGAAATCTGAAAAGAACTGCGGAAGAGACAACATGTCTGGAAGGGTAGATCTGGTTGGAACAAAGAGCAGAGAGACAAAGAGCAGAGGTGTGAATGCAGGAAAATAAACTTAGAAGGAATTAATCCAAAAAAAGAAAGCTCAGGGAAGTACAGAAGAAGTGTTTGCAGTATAGCTTCCTTGAAATGCTTGAGAGTATCCTCGTTCTGATCGTATAACTGGAAACCCCACAGTAGAGTGTATAAAAACATCAAGACAATTCACCTTTAAATTGGCCAAATTTGATCATTGATTAAACTATTAGTCCAGGACAAAACTTGGTCTATGCTATGAATGTAAGCATTTCTGCTAAAAGACCACTTTAAGGGCTTTTCTTTCTTTAAGTCTAGGAAATAACACCAAGCATATATAAAGGATGCTAAGGAGAGCTCTGCTAGTTCTGACATACCTTGCTTTTTGTTTTGCTAGTCCAAAATAACACACAGTACAAGTAGACTTGTGCAGTCATGTGGGCTTGTCTACACGTAGCAATCACAAACACCTCATAAAAACTCTAAGCATTTTGCATGCCATTGATTATGGAAGGACTTTACCAAACTGTTATCACAGACCTCTCTTTTTACCTTGCATTCCCTATTGCTCACACAGACTATGGTACATATCACATCTGAAAATAACATTCAAGTTAATTTTTCTTTTTGAAAAGCTCAGGCCTACAAAATATGTAATGAAACCCCTGGAATGAAGGAACAAATGTTCTGTAGGGCTTATTTATGACTTCTATATCAATTATTCAGCAAAGGAGCAATTTGAATGGAAAGTTTCATGATTCAGATAGTTATGCTTTCATGGGAAATATGAAAAATGCATTGGCACAGAGCTTTTCATGAATGTTACCATAATTATGATGCCAAGAGAACCTAATCTGAGTCAAGAAAGGATCTTATAGGTCACAATAAATGTGTGTGGGAGAGAAATGTTTGTACGAACGCATTGACAGAATTCTATTTTTTATAGAATAGAAGGAAAACACAATTCTGACTGCAGGGCCTCTGAGAGTACCTAGTTTTGTTCATTGAGAAAAATAATAACCTTTTTTGGAAGGATTAAGACATAAAATGTCATCGGTTTTTGTTGCTTTACTTTGAAAACATGTCAAGAATTCTTGGGGAGGGTGGCAGAATCTATTAAGAAAAACATTTCTTTTTCTTTACTGTTGGCATAACTTCCATAGCAAAAGATGCAAAATTGTCAGATTACTTTATTTCCCTCACAAATTTACTGTAAGTTGGGTAATACTCAAGTAACCCTGTAATCTCCCACCTGTAGAGCATTAATATATAGTATAGAACAGCAGATTTATGACTTGTACTGAAGACAAGCATGAAACTATATCTTTTACTGAGAAGGCCTCTGTATGAGATGAGCTAATGCATTATTGTAGCCTAATATACTTGTTAGCTATTTTCTTTCCCGAATTAAAAAATTGAATTATATACACTCAGTCTAGTTACTGAACCTGTAAAGTTTATTAAAGTTTATCGACCGTGTGTATACACTTCAGGATTTAGGTTCAATTGCTTCTTTCAAGCTGGAACATTGAATTAAGATGCAGTGCCTTGCTGTGGCTCTCATGGACTCCAACTGAGCTACAGGTAGCAAAAGTCTCCTTCAATTAGACATAATCATCACTCACAGTCAATAATTGTGCTAAAGGCTGCTTTCAAATCTATGAGGGATTCGCATTTAATGTACTGATTCAGCTTGTCTGAGCCAAATTCACTGTGTACTGAAACCAAAGCAATTTAGTTCTTGCCTACGGCCCTTTTGGCAGTTCATCTAGTACTGAGCACTGTAAGGACTGTGAGATACAATTTAATCTGAGACATCTGTGCACAGACAGGACCTTTTCTGTAACAGAGAAAGACTAAGTAATGGCTAAGCTGTAGTTTTATGTGAAGAACCAAGTCTTATCTCTCCTCTGAAAAATAAAGCATTTAAGATATAGTAGAAAGCCAAACCAAAAAGGAAAAAAATAAAAAAAGAAAGAAAGAAAGAGAAAAAGGAATGAAAAAAATCCTTGGGTTTATGAAATGCACACTGAAGCTACTAACAGATTTCCTTGCTTCTGACCACATAAAGCACTTGAGCCATGATCCTTGGATTAACCAATTAAAGATATTATACTTATCATCAGCTGCAGCTGACTGGGAAAATCTTTATTAAATATGAAAGAGAGACTGCTTGTGATTTTTGTCCAAATATCAAAATTTCCTTTGTATGCATTTTTTTCTCACTTGTGATGCTATTGAGGAAAGTGCTGTAATATATATCTCCTATATAATTCTGATTCCAAAAAGGCTTGCTATTTCCATGAAAAGCTAAAAATCCTGCATTTTCCACACACTTGGTTGCACAGAAGATTTTGATGACAGCAAATGAAAATCTAACTGAATGTGCTAAGTTTTACTGACTTAAACCAGGTTTTTGCTGTGAGTTTGCAGTCAACCATTTTGTGATTTCTACTTGCCTTTTTTTTTTTCTTTTCTTTTTCTGAAATAAGCAAGGAGATCTTTTAAAACAGTGTTATTTTGGGATATTTCTTCAAAATTTAGTTTCAAAGCACTTTTTTATATATGAAAGCAAGTCAGAGAGCTGATTGGAAAGATGAAGTTGGATCTACAGCATCTGCTAATCATGGAGACACTGCCTTTTGTCAAAGACCCTGCAAGGATGAACAGTACACCATTCCTTGGCTAATACCTGTTGGGCAAAAACATAACCAGAGGGATAAAGCTTTATCACAGAAATTTCTGAAATTATGAAGTATAAAACCTCACCAATCTATGGCTCTTAATTTTTCATTGCTGGCAGCTTAGATGCCCAGTTTAAGAGAGGGAGCAAAGAAAGGATAAAGATATTCTGAATAAGTTGCTTATGGTACCTTACTAGGGAAGAAAGTGCCTAAATCTTGCTAGTGCACTTACCAGAAGGAAAAAACATAAAAATCCAGAACAACATAGAATGATGTTGAGCCTGAACTGTAGTGCTTTGGGGCAAGGCACTGACTTTGTCTGTTCATGAAACTTGCTATTCATTAGAAAGGATGCTTTATTCATGGTTAAACTTGCTTTATATAAAATACCTATACTGTTCTTTTCACAACAACTGAAGAACTACAAGGGTGTGAAAGAGTAAAAAGGCTTGTTTTCCATGATTAAAAAAAAAAGAAAAAAGGAGTGAAAAAAAAAATTGCTATGTTTTCATTGTCCTTTTTTATTCATCAAGACAGAAATAAATCAGGGACAAAAAGAAAAATTTTAAGGGCAACAGTAAGTGCTTAGCCCATGAATAAATTGCCCTAAGAAAATGCAGGTTGGAATTATAAGAGACCATTGAGTGAGAGACTTGAAGCTAAAGGCACAAGGAAAATAAACAAAACATAAATCAGCAATCCCAAACCAAACCAAACCAAACCAAACCAAATAATTTAAACCAGAAATTTGAATGTTGTACCTTGTACTATTAAAAAAAATGTTTTTCCCCCAGAAGAATCCTGCACTCTGAGAATTCCACAAGCACTACCCTGTGGAGCTGAATTTCCAGGAGATCATTTACAGTAGCAAATTAATGCAACAACAATAGGTCAGATACATTCCACAGTTATCTCATTTTTGAATTATAACAAAATTTCAGGCAAAAAAGAAATATTCACTTCATCTATTTTCCAAAGCTGACTCATCTGTATTTTGATTTGAAAATTATATGTTTTAATACTTTTGTAAAAAAGAAAGGATAAAGGTGGGAAAACTCTAGGGAAAAAATTTGTATTGAACAATTTTTTCAGTTATTACAAACTTTTTTTGAGTAATAAGCTCAGTTAATATTGTTATATCCACTATAGATCTGATCAAACACTCGGAGGAAAAGTTATTGAATAATTTGTTTAATGTGAAATGACAAAATTCACTGAATAATATATTCACAGAGCAGTACTCAGCTCTAAATTTTTTCTTGAAAGATGTAGAAAATTATTTCAGTATATTATTTTCTTATAAATTTGTCTTTATCCTTCTCTATCCTGAAAGCCAACACAATTCTGAGTTTAACCAAACTTAAATGACGATGTTAAGAAATCTTTCAAAGCTCCTGAGTTTGACTTCTTTCCTTCATACTTTCTCCAGACTTTTTTGAATAATTTAGGAGCCAAAAAAGTCTGTAATCCTCCAGAATCTATTGTCAACCTTATGAAATGCTATATAATAATTTTCTTACAAGGACATAGTCCTTGTAATTCATTTTATTAAAGAAAAATGGACACAGTAATGAATTTTCAGATGCTTAATAAACACAAATCTTTACATCCTGCTCATGGTGACAGTACATGAAAAATGCTTGCATTCCAAATGCAAAGGCAAACTTCGATACAAAACTCAGTCCTTTTGAAGATTTCCATTTCTACACTCTTGATGTTAAATCTGTAAAAACAAAATTAAAAAAAAGCGAAACCAACAAAACAAAAACAAAAACAAGCAACCTTACAAAAAATACCCAACACTGCAAAATTTCTTTTATCCAGGCAGTGAAAATGCAATGTCAGACTGAGCTTAAGAAAGGAAAGATGTACAAGACATGTCACATTTCAGTAATGGATGGTGCTATCATACAAATGGGTTATAAACATTGGCTTGAAAATATTAAACTCACTCTGTTTAAGAAGTGACTAGTTCAATGATAATTAGCTGCATTTTTTGAGATGCGAATAATTTCTGTGATGCCACAATAAGGGTGCTAACACTATCACAAAGATGATAAAGATGAAAGTAGCTAAACTTCAGGTTAACTTTAATTGGAATGTTGAAAAAATGGAGAAATGGCAACTAACTTTAATGTGTAATAATACCACTTTCATTTAGGTCAGGTCTTGCCAATTTGTTTGTTTACTATAAGCATCTGTCATTTTTTAGTTCTTGTGTGTAGCATGCTGTACCCTTTATTGCCTGGATGAAAACTAATATCCAAATTTTACATTTTTAATGAGAAAATTTTAGTTTAATTGCTTATTATTTAACCTGTTTCTGACATTTTCCTCTGTCATCTCCAGCTTGGAACTCAAGACCTATCTGCAGTATGCTTTGCATTTAAATAATATACCATGGGTATTTTATCCACATGGGATTGATGCATAGGATTTTGTAGTAATTATACAATTATTGCTGAACTTTGGCAACAAATCTAGTCCAAATGAACCAGAAAACCATGAAATAACTTGACTTGTTTCTGTTCAAAGTAAAAGGCTAGAGACTGGTACAACTTTCTTCAGTCATTTCTGCAGCAAACAGCTATCTCAGCCACAATCACCACTGAATCTTATTAGGGTTTATTATGGCGTGATCAAACCACATGATGAAGAAATGCATTTGGTGACAAAACTAATCTCACCTAATATTAACTCTCTGTAAGTTAGAAGTCTATTCTGTAGAGTCTGGTCAAGGCTTTGCTCACAGACAATCAAGGGATATAAAAGGTGCCTAGACAGCTAGACTAACCTTACTGTTCAACTGTTTCTTGTTCTAAAAGCAGAGGAACTCAGGCTACACCGTTGAGCATCAACTCATAGCATAAAACTCTACTGCTCTCCACACCCAACAGTGGTCAGTAACTATGTTAGAAGTCACAAGAGACACCTGGGGAAGGTATAAAAATTTAGTTATTCTTTTGGCCATATGGTTAACTCTAACTTACAATTTGAACAAATGGGGTATAAGGTTGCCTATGCTGTTTCCTGCGCTGTACAGTATATTTTCTGTTTTTCAACCATAATATAACAACTTTTACTAGAATGTCACAGCTTTCCAAAATGTTAAAATTATTCAATTTGTGTAAGAGCTAATGTAGAAATTTCTCATGTTACTCTACAGTAAGGCAATTTACTTCATATTGTACTGCTATTAACCTCATGCTGGAGGGAAAACAAATATTTTCCATGTAAGTATATAAAAATCTCTCTGTTTCCTTTATGAAATTCAAGAAAGATTAGCAAGAGGCTATTTAGGATCATCAAGATGACTCAGCTGGAATAGGATTTTATGTTATTCAAAAGAAGTCTGATAGGCAAGTGATGTCTTACAAAAGTCTTACAAAAAATAATCATGTCAGGATGCACCACGTCTAAGATGTCAGAGTTGTTTCAATTCACATTTCTTTAGTATAAAGTACAGCTTTTAAATAACTTAATTTTATTCTGTTGCTTTGTCTTTTTGAGTGAAAAGAAACAAATCACTAATTTAGAGTCTTTTATATGGATTTCCCTGAAAGGAACAATATTACTGTTTCTTGAGTATTGATGTGAATACACCTAAACATATATAGAGCTATATATTTTCATAAGATTGTTTCTGAATATATAGAAACAGATAACTGATACTGAATTAAAAATACTCAGAAAATCACCCCTTAGAAAATGAAAAAGAACACTTCTGAATGTTCAGCCACTGAATGTTATTTCTGTCATTACAGGAACAAACTGCAGTTTGTTAGGGAAAAATTAAACCTAAAACAGGTACATGAACTGAATTTTAAGTTGCTAAGTTGCTTGGGTAAAGCTGGATTGTATATATTTAGTTTTCTCTGTACCTGAGAATAAGTAACATTTTTTGCAGTGGGTTTGGAAATTGTATCAAAGTCTCTGCCAATCACTTGTCAAATTCCATGTTGTCATTCTTGGATATAAAGATTTCAATAGCAGTCCTGCTGAGAACGATAACTGCTTACACACGTGTTTGAACATGTGATGTAAACTGTGATCCTCTGTGTTCAAAGATCCACAATGTTTGTCTAATCTGTTTGATGCTGTTCTTCCTGAAAGGAATGTGTTGTAACATACCATATGATCCAGAAGAGATAAAATTTAAAAGACACAAAGGATTATACTTACACTTATGCCATAGCTCACGGACTGCTCAGATTACAGAATGGTGACCCAACTTTTATTACATCATATTGCAATAAAAGGTCATAGGAACCTGGCACTGATTAATGGTGTTGGGAGAAAAAAATGGAAAAAAAAAAACAAAAAACTGCTAACTTTATTTCACATCTAACACAACGTTATAAAAAGAAACAGTGTTGTCAGCATTTATGTCCAATCACATAAACTGGTAAGTGCATATTATGATCTCTTTTTGCATGTCAGATATGAAAGAGAGATTATTTCATAGTTAAATAGCTCCATATTTTGTATTTAAAAAGGCAAAGCAGTGTGCATTCAGGTGAATTTATCTGTGTGTATCTACATATTAAAGTTCAGAGTTTTAAGAAAACAATTTCCGTGCAATACAAATCCTTTTCTAGCACATCTAGTTGTAATGCTACTTTTAAAATAAAGTATACAGAAAAATAAATATCAGGTATAAATACCATCACTTGCTGAATTGTCCATGCTTGCCCTTTGTAAATTGTTACTAAATCTTTCATAAGGCAGACAGTCCAAAAGGCTGTAGTGTATAACTAGCTCAATGACAACTTATTTATTAACCATTCCTGTTGCTTTCCAAGCCCCAGACTCTTGAACAAGATTAAGCTGTTTTAGCATTAAGTATGTAGCTTGCTCTGAAAGTAATACTTCCTATTTATTTCCATAAAAACTACAATAGATACAAAGTGGACAATAACACTGTTTGGTAGAGCAAATTCTCAGCTACAAGTACTACGAGTACTTTTTCTTCAATGGGAAAAGCATATTTCGCACTCCATAGACTTCTAGTTTAACTCCAGGTAGGAGGGATGTCTCCACATCTTGTCACTGGTAATGATGTAATTCAGGAAACTGTACCTTCAGCCTCACATTCATTTAGTGGATCCTGACGGACTTTCAGAGCAGCCCTCATACATTTCAAGGTGTGAGAGCAGCTCTGAAAGTAATGCCTCCTACTTTATTATGTTGGCCTGTGATGAGAGAGGTGGATGCTGGTGGTATGGAAGTGGACGCTGAACGTTCCTTCCAATGATCTGTTATATTTTGTTGCCATATGACAGATGGCTGCAGAGGGGCAGTGTGACACAATGGTGTCTGACATGGAAGTACGTATGAAACAAAGGTGTCACTGAATTATTGCATGCAAAAAAAATTGCAACCAATGACATTCATCAGTGCTCGCTGAATGTTTATGGATACCGACCAGTGTGTATGTGAGCACAGTAAGGTGGTTGATGGTGCATTTCAGCAGTGGCAACAATGAAGTGAAAGACAAACCACATTCTGGGTGGCCATGCAGATTGTTATAAGTGCAGCATACAGGCACTTGTTCATTGCTGGCAAATATGCATAGCTAATGATGGTGACCATGTTAAAAAGCACTTTCATAGGTGGGAATTTGCTCTGTCAAAGAGTGTTATTGTGTTCTTTGTATCCATTGTAGTTTCCATGGAAATAAGTAGGAGACATTAATTTTGCCTTACAAATAAATTGCAGAAATAATTAGAAGCTTTTGCTATGTAGCATGACTTGTTTATGAACTGCACTAAAACCACCTCCTTTTATAACTGTGAAAACATTTTCTTTGTGGCAGTGTTTGCTACATATGCTTTGAAACAATTTATTTTAGTGGATAGGAAAACATGACACTGCAAGTTTGCCAAAAGGGTTTTGACTGATATTGATAAGTACATAAAGATAATAAATGTTGAACTGCATCTATGAAATTGGTAACATTAATTATTCCTCTTGCTTAGTTTTTCTGCAAATTATGCACTCCTGTAATATTATCAAGTGTTCTAATCAAGGCATAGGCACAATATGCATTTTTTCCTATGCGTGCTGTAACTCTAGGTATTAAATTAAAGAGTAGGACTTAGGTTCAAAGAATCATTCATTGTGAATGTACCTCTTTATACCTCATTCTTCTGCAACATCCTGATATGCCTTTTGTCTTCTGTTCATGTATTTGCAAGATTTGAAAGAAAAACAGCTAGTTCAACTGTAAATCAGAGTGTATGATATATCATTCTTGTCTAATGTATCAGTCGCTGTTTGTATTCCTTAACACAGCTGGAAATGTCTTATTGTATTCCTTGCTGATTATTCAGCACGTGCATCTCAGTTAAGGTTGGTGATATTTGTACTAAAGGTACTGAAATAAACTCAATTTTCTGTGAACTCAAATGATATCTGTATTAGGAAATGTGTCTGATGGAAAGAGACTTACTATCATGGTGTTCATTTTTATAGCAGTCTTTTCCAGGGGTTAGTGGTATTTCACTTCTAGGGCTAGTCCTGTTCAGCATTTTTATCAAGGATCTGGATTGAAGAGTTGAATGCATCCTCCGGAATTTTGCTGGTGATGTTAAAATGGGAAGTGCAGTTGACTCTCAGAAGGGGGATAAGAGGACTTTCAAAACAATCTAGATACATTGGAGCATTAGGCAATAATCAATGGCATGAAGTTCAACAAAGGAAAATGCCAGCTGCTGCACCTGGGATGCAGCAATGCCAGACACAGGAACAAACTGGGAAATGAGTGTCTGGAGAGTAGCTCAGTAGAAGGGGACGTGAAGGTGCTGGTGACACCTCAACATGAGGAAGCAGTGTGCCTTGGCGGCCAAGGGGCAAACTGTATTTTAAGGTTTTAAACATAACACAGCCAGGCAGCCTAAAGTGGTGATTCTTTCACTGCATTTAACATTGTTGTACCTTTATGTGGAATATAGTGCATGGTTATAGAGCCCACAACATAAAAAGGAAGGCAATTAAACTGCTAAAGGGCTGGAAGGCATGTCCTGGTGTTCAAAGACCGTTTGGAGGTTGTGTTGAGGGACATGGTTTAGCAAGAACCATTGGTGATGGGTGGATGGTTGAATTGGATGATCCAGTGGGTCTTTTCCAACCTTAGTGATTCTATGATTCTATGATTCTATAAGGAAAGGCTGAGGTTATGTGGCTTGTTTAGACTGAAGAAGGCTCGGAGGAGACCTCATTGCTCTCTGCAATTTTCTGAGGAGAAATGGAGAGGGAGATACTGATCTCTTCTCCCTGCTGCCCTACTAGTGACAAAGCACAAAGGAACTTGATAATGTCTGAAGGTCTCTTGCAACTGAGCTATTCTATTCATCTGTGCTCTGCTATGCCATGTGGTAATGTCTCATTAAAGAATCAACCATGTTACATTACGTTACTGGTTCGGTTATTCTGCTTTCACTTATTTTTTCTTTCCAGCATAGGCCCTAGGAGCCTACCCATAAGATAAGCTAACTGAGAAGTGAAAAATAATAAGAAATACATGTTTTACATGTTGCTTAAAAGCTAAGAGGTGGAAAGGTTCAATTACTTGTATCTAGTTATCAGTATTAATTTAAAAAAATATGTACTAATAATTGTCACACCAGTGGTGACTCAGTATTTTTTTTAGATGCTTCATTTCATAGATGTGTGCCCATTGTGAAATAAGTTGTGAGTCTTATTTGACAGCCCAAGGAATTTCAGTGTGTATATCCAATTATTAATGTTTAGACTTTGATTAAATCTCTATGATACATTTTGCCCAGTATGTTGAATGATGTTGAGTTGAATTTGTTCATTGTATTCTGCTTTGGAAGGTATATTTCATAGTTACAAATGCAGCCATTAAATTTATTCTGGCTTCCTAGCATTATTTTAAGATTGCCATAAACTCTTTAGCCCATAGTTTGGGCAGACTTGACTATATCAGATAACTTTGTCTGAATTCAAAATTTCAATAATCAACACAAACAAGTCAAGTTGTATAAGAAAAAAATAAAAATAAAAACAAAACAAGGACTCCTAATGTAACTCCCTTCAGTTCTTCTGTTCATGTATTAATAGTAAATGAAGGGTGCCCCACAGAAATTACAATTCTAGTAATCTAATAAATAAATAACATGTACCTTCTACTTTGTGATAATCTTGAGGAACTGCTAACTTAAATGTTAGAATGTCTTTTCATGTTTTTCATATCTTTTCTTTTTTGCTCATGTATCTTATATATTTCTAACTTCATTTAAGAATGCCACATGTTTAGAAGATGATTACCAACATTTAGCTATTCTTGGTTTACTTTATTATTCAGTTTATAAAAAAAAAAAAACGTAGTTCAGCTATCACCCATTTAAGAGGGACTATGAATTCATGCTGGGATTCATTCCACATAATAACAGGACTTTCATTAAGGGAACATCCTGGAACACTGGGTAAACAGCAATGTACAAAATGCCACAAGGTAAAGAATTCTCTGAAGGTTCCTCTGCAAGCAATTGAGTTGTGGAACTGGCTATCTTTATCCTTGAGACAACGTTTATTACTTTCTGAAACCCTCCAGGAATTGTCACTGGATGTACACTAGGTATTCCTTACTTGTAAACATGGTCACTGTTCTCTGAAAGATTTTGCTTCCTTGCAAAAGCATAAAAAGTCAAATATACTCAGGTTTGATCAAATATCTTTCTGAAAAAAAAAAAAATAGATTGTACTTCTCTGTGTATTAAGTAATTTACCAAGGCATTCTAATCAGCATGGATGAGGAGAAGGAATCTGAAAATTAAAAGACAACAGATTTATTGCCTTACATATGGTTAGTTGCATTATCATCTAAAATTAATCTTTGCGGACAAAAAATATGAAAATACATTGTAAGTTAAAGCTTTAACTTTCTTAAAGAACTACAAATATCCTTTTAAGCACCCATTCCCACATACTCTCTTGTTTCGGGTTTATCTGCTGACTTTTTTGCTTTCCTGCAGTAATGGAGTTTTTATGACTGTGAAATTGGCATAGTTTAATTGCTTAAGGATTGCAACAATATTTGTTGAATGAACAAGAATCTTAAGATGCATATTCGTAGTTAGATATGGTGCTCTTTCTGTCTCGATGTGAGCAATTGTGGAACTAATATGGCACAAATTTTACAAGATGCCAACATTGTTACCATTGTTTTTAACATGTTGAAGATGACATTCAGCTCAGTACACAGATTCCTGGTCACAAACTACCAGTTTTTGTGTATGAGCTGATTGAGACACTTGATTTTGCAGCATGGCAGTTGTGCATGGCTGTCCAAAACATGGCTTGTCTTTCACGCTGCAGTACCAACTGTTTAGATGTGCTATCGCCCATTGCATCACTGTGTTCACACCCACTGGTCTTCATAAACATTCAGCAAGTATCAGTGAATGTCAAAGGGTGCAATTTTTTTCTGCATGGAAGAATTCAATTCCACACCTTTGCCTCATATGCACTTCCATGTCAGATGTCATTTTGTCAGACTGCCCCTCTTCTGCCATCTGTCACATGGTAACGAAATGTAACAGAATATTGGTGGGAAGGTTCAATATCTACTGCCCTACTACCAACATCCATGTCTGTCAACACAGGCCAACATAATCAAATAGGAGGCATTACTTTCGGAGTATATTTTTGAAATAGAAGCCTGTTTTCAGCTCTGCTTTATATTCCATATTCAATCTCTGATTTTCCTCTGTAGTGGACCACACGTAATCTTTTACATTTGCTTTTCTACCTGGCTTCTTGAAATCATAGAAGTGACTGACACTTCTGGAGACAATCTAGTCTCACCTGTAAAAGGACTACTAGAAACACCAGAACAGGTCACCAAGTTTCCAGACAAATTTTGAAAACTGTGATGGTTGGAGATTCTACTATACTCTTGGGTATTGTTAGATGATCATTCTGTTTTCGTATAAATGCTACATATCCTTCTTAACAAAGGTTTTTATTTTTCTAATATCCAGCCTGAACATCTCAACTCATGAGGATGCATTTTAGATGTAATTGAAGAACTTTGCATATGTTGTTGAACCCAAGGTTTCTGTTGTCCTAATATTCAAATGTCTTAAATTTGCCCTGAACTTAAGCTCTGCATTCCATATCTATCTTGGCCTCCAGTTTGGTATCATATGTAAACTTGCTGAGTGTGCCTAGTTTTATAGTTCAGATTTTTAGTTAAATAACTGAGAAATATCAGTCCCATTACTGAACCCAAGTTCTTTGCTTACTTCCTGATACTCAGCTATCAAGGTATAGATTATTTT
>PPHD01001018.1:0-48743 GCA_002909625.1 Bambusicola thoracicus | reverse complement strand
TTCTTTTCTCTTCTTTTCTCTTCTTTCCTTTTCTTTCCTTTCCTTTTCTTTCCTTTTCTTTCCTTTTCTTTCCTTTGCCTTTTACTTGCCTTTCCTTGCCTTTCCTCGCCTTTCCTCTCCTTTCCTTTTTTTCTTTCCTTCCTCCCTTCCTTTCTTTCTCTTAATCATGGCACAGGTCTGCAGTACCATTTTTGTGGGCTTGTGGAAAAGCAAATAACATCGACTCACCTCTAACTGCAGTAGACTAGGAACATAAAAATCAAGCCTTGCCTTTGCAGCTCTTTATCCTAGCATGGTGTGCAACAACAGGCAAAGCTTTTAGCCTGCAGAGACTAAGGGAGAATTCTAATATATAAGAGACGGGTGCTTTCATTATCATTAACAAGCATGCTGGATTATTCATGAAAGCCTCACTTACGGATATAAGCAGGCATTTGCCATTTATTCCTTAGTGTAATTTAACTCAACGCATCACTTTTTTATGTTAACCTCGTGGAAGGTCTTTTGATCTTAATCTATTTTTTTTATTAACACTATACTAAAACTCTGCATGCATTTGCACCCACCCATCTAGAACTGGATTACAGAGTAATCCATTAGGGGCAATCCATATGTCAATGTCATGGGAAATATTGCACAGATTACCAAAATGAAGAGTCTGGAATTAGCTGGAAGTATATTTGGAGGACCGGCTCTGTAGGGCCACCCCTGTCCTGCAGGTGAGTAGGAAGACTTCGACACTCAGCTTGCAAATATAGCTCTGTATTAAAGAGCTGATTTGTCTGAAGAGAGCATTTTAGACCATCAGAGCCACTGATCCACTGAATGCCCAGAGGAGGATGAGCAAGGTAAGGTACTTACAGCATGATGAAGGATGGCAACATTTGATTCCTGGTGCTTCAGTCTCATCACCAATGAGAAGGCTGAACAAACTGGTCTTCTTGCAGTCATTTATGTGGTTTTGTTTAGGCATGGTCAAGTGGCAATGTACCTATAGACATTAAGCTGAAGAGAAAATAGAAGGGATACTTCATAGCAAGCTTGCCTTGTTTATTTGGATGGAGCCAGGAAAGAATGTTTGAGTAGGTTACTGAGCTAGTTTTTATGCTAAAGAGACAGAGATACGGTTACATATGGCTACATCTTCAAATTATAGTGAGGGAGGTAGCAGTAAAACTGAGTGTTGCCTGTACTTGCAATTTGGTGTTTTGAAGTAAGTCAGGGAGAAATGGGTTACCTCCATTTTGCCAAATTAGAGGGAGGTTCACTGTTGACTTGCATTTTACCTCGAATACATGATTTATAGTGTTATATGTGCTTGTTTCATACCTGTAACCTGTAAAAGTTGTTCAAATTTAAAAAATGCAGTAAGCTTCCCACTCAATTACATCATCAACAAAAAATCATCTGCTTAGTACTGGTCTGCTTAGCACCTTAATGAGTATGTATTTTAAGATGGCTGTCTGCCCTATAAGTTGCTTTTGTGTAACACTTATTCCCATTATTCCGATTCTGTGATTAAAAAGTCAGGATATTTCTATGAGATTTTTGATTTGTATTAAATTTTGCATGAGAACTCTCTATTAAACTATTCAATATGTATAAAAAGAATACCCCAGAGTTCTTAAAAGATCCATGGATCTTTTCCATAAAATGCTTTATTTTTTACACTCTTCCTCTCATCTTTCTCTTGTAAGTTCTACCTGCTCCCATATCTCTTTGCTATTCTAATAAATGACAGTCATGTTAAGAAAAAACAAACATAAATCCATGAAATTGTTGATTTAGAGCAGAACTAAAAATAGTACTGTGAAACCCCCCCTCAATAAGAGGCAGCGAGGGTTTGATTAGGTTGTTGCAAAAGGAAAAGCAGCTTCCTAGAGATGATCTCTGCATAACAGCCTTATTTTTCTCCTTTCCCTATTCTTCCTCCTCTTGGCTCCTATGCTGAAACTGTTATTATGGCAATAATAGGCATTTATGCTGTTTATGCTATCACCCAAATGTGTGACTTGATTAGCGTGCTTGCAACCTGACAATACTGCAGTTTTGTTTATGGCAACTAATGGCTGGGAGAAGGACGGAAGGGAGGGACACTACATTACATTAAGGCTGCAGCTAAATCCGAGCATGCTGCTGTGTTCCTCATTCACAGGGGACAGAAGATCAGTTGCTTTCTCTCTCAGCTTATCTCTCTCTGAGCTTCTTTTTGGATTTTGCTTGAAAACCCAGTGAGGAGACATTGAGAACAGTCGAAGCGGCATATATGGTCATTGCATTTCATCTTAAAAGGGTGAAATCTGCATGCTTGCACTGTGAAGGAATAAATACACACAGGCTGAGCATGTTGATGGACCTGGATTAAAAAATGATGCAAGGAAACCAAGGCAGTCTTCATTTATTTTGGATTTCTAAAATGCATTCTAAATATTTCCTTCAGTCTCTATGCTATCACTTTATGTGGCCCCAAACTGAGCCAAAGGTAGCATTTTCCCCTTTGCAGGCATTTAAAAACCTTACCAATATTCCTGAACAGCCAAAACTGTAATTAAAATATACATTTCAGTCCAGCCACCAGGTACAGTAGATTTTGTTTGTCTAAATCCAACATCCTCACTAGAAGTAAAAATAAACATGTCTAGCTTTATACCTGCATATCAGAGATTTCAGACAACTATGTTGTCTGGTTGTTGCAGGTTTGTTTTTCTCTTGGCTTTAGAGGTTTTACTTGATCAGTAAATAGAGGAACTTCAGGAATGTATTTTTTGTTTTATTGATATATACGCGTAGAGATTTGATTGCCTGTATGGTACCACAGAACATGATAAATACTTTTCCTACGTGTACTACCCAATCTCACAGCTGAGAAAACATCATAAACAAAATGTCAGGAGAGAAAAAAGCTAGATGCTGTGTCTCTGATCAGCAGCTGTAGCTTTAAGTTTGAGGAAATATTTTGACAATTTCCCTGATGTTTTAACCTTTTTATTGTTATACTCCTTGTATTCCCTTTGTTAACAGTGCTGCAGTGGTACACAGATTAATGCAACTAGCATTTCCAAACAGCAGATCTGTTTACAAGTCTTCTGTACACTGTTCCTCCTAGAAATCCTAAAGTAAGGTGAATAAATGTCTCAGCACTTATAAAAGTAAATTACATGGCAAAAAACATAAACTTGGCATCTAAACCAGTGGCATCCTGGTTTAGACGCTTTTTATGTTATGGTATCTTTTTGCATTCCTTTTTCCAACCTTATTTACAGAAACTGTACTCAGAGATTTAAAGCATCCTATTCCATTTTATACTAGGTGTAACAGCACAGTAACTATCAGCCTACAATCAGATGGAGGAATTCCTTGATAAGACCACTGTAATTGCTTTCATCTTTCATCTCCTTTGTTTATAGCAACATTTTTCAAAAGGAAAATGCAATATACCAGAATGCATCTGGCAAGAAAGGGAAGTTGGTATTGCTAGTAGCTGTTGAGGTACTAAACATCAGTGCTAAATGAAGGAGTGGGACACACTGAAGAACATCAGTGCTTCTTTGTTCTTGCTCCCATTTTGGCTGCATTACCTCTGCAATCATATCACTTTCCCAAATTTTGATTTGATTGTCTTTAGTGCCAATCATACAAAATTTCAGCATACAAGAAAAATAAACATCTGAACAGTGAATGGCAAGAAGCCTTGAAATACTTATACCTTCCTGCATGAAATCTGATATCAGGTCCCCTTTGCTTTCTAAATTTGATATGAAAATGAGTATGACAAGAAATATATTTCTATGGGTTTAATCAAGAGAAGTGGCATTCAGCAGTGTATTCTGAAATAAGGCACCCGTGAAAGCACATGATTGACTCAAGTCCTTGGAGACTCATTACTAGTCGCAATTCCACAGTTTTTTCCTTGTGCACCACCACCATATCCTCACCGGTAATTGTGGAATACTTTAACCCCAGCCCTAATGAAAAAGAAGAAAATGAATGGCTGATCTGGAAGTAACGTTGTGATGTAAATGTTATCCAGTGTAGATGTTTCCTCTCAAGCTAGTGTCATATGCAAGTTAATTTCATTCTTCAAGCAACAAGGGACATACACCCAATCTTTTGCAGGCAAGCTAGATCTCATTCTGATGCACTCTGAGCATGGCTGAGGTGAAGCAGTTCTGACTGAAGGAACGTGTTTAATCTACACCTGTTATTTCTGCCATACAATAAATATTTGAGTAAAACAACAGAACACCAACAACCCTCTCCTCTAGAGGACTATTTCCACCTAAAGGAGAATTTGTCTCCAAAAATTTAATATACAAGCCCAGAATGTCATACTTCCTATGTAGTTTTTTTGTTTGTTTGTTTGTTTGTTTGCCTTTACTTCTCCATTTTTTTCCTCTCTTTGTTTAAAAGAAATTTGAGAGCAACTTCCTCAGGCAGACCATTATTTGCAGGGGTAGGAAAGGAAAGATAAATAAATAAATAAATAAATTCTGCAGTGAGGCTTTCAGGAAATCTGAAGAAAAGAGATCAGTATTGGTCTCAATATACACTGCAAGAGGAATGTAACATTTTGATGTGTAGTGAAAATGCTAAGTCAAGGCTCAGAACCAGTGATGGAGCACCTGGTGGGAAGGCAGGCCAACCCAGGGGAGCTCAGGTGCATGTAATGTACCTACGTGACCAGAAGAGGTAAAGCCAGGATTCACCCCTTTCCAGACCTCATTTAAGGGTTGGCAGGGGAGGTGAGGGTGTTTCTTGCTAGATATCTCTGTGTACTTGAGGTCTTCTGAAGGTAAGTAGATTTTTTCTTTCTTTCTTCTTGTTTGTTTTTGTATCCACAGCTGTTGCATTTGGGCTTATCTTCATTTGTTGCAGCCTAGGGTTTTGGCACTCTGCTATTGCCGTCATTTCCATCTCATTATGGTATGGGAACTTGAATTGCTTTTTATGGAGGGAATAGATGTCTCACTGATTTCTTTAGCAAAGATCACTGAATAAGAACTTTGTGGAAACCAGTGTTCTTTTCATCTCTTTTACTCCTAACTTTCTTTACCCAGAGAATTTTTTTTAAGATTTGAAGGACTACTGTCTTTCCCCAGAGTAGCTCATGTGAGGTTGAGTGCAGCTTTTCTCCCTCCTCCTAGTATCATAGCAAAACAAGGTCCTCTAGGAGTGGCTGCTCCCAGGAGCTCTGAGGAGCTGCCCAGTCTTTGCCTTGTCTTTGTTCTCCACCCCTATCCTTTCTCTGCTCATCTCACACCCTCCCCAGCACACACCATAGACTTAGGGTGCTTGGCTCACACTTCTGAGGTTTTGCTTGTTAACAACAAGTATGCAGGAGGTAAATCCTACCTGGGCCTGACTGATAGGAAGGTCCATATGTATTTCATATAGAGTGGGCAAGTTATTTTCTGTTCTTAGGCAAATGCTGTAGTTTCAGAACATCTCAGCTGACTCCAACAGAATTTCTCTGGATTTGTCACAGAGGAACAAGAACAGAATCTGACCTAACACGTGGAGTAGAGATAACTCTTACTTCTGTAAGGCAATTTACTGGATATTTCTTCTTTTACTTCCCTTGCAGTTAAGTTATCTTCTTTACAAAAACAGTGACAGTTGCATAGGTTAATTACCCTGAAATAGTATTTATTCTAAAGACTATTATATTCATCAAGAATTTATCTATAAGCAGTCAAACAAGAAAACCAATACACTCTGGAGTTACTTTTACACATCTACCGAACTTTCTCTTTCAAAATTATCTGTATTTTTCCTTTTCTATCTATATGTGCTTTACTTCTACAGTCACTGCCTGTATGTGGTTCTGATCCAAGATATGGAGGTAGCATGACAGCAGCAAAACAGTAGAACAGTTGCAAACAAATATGTAAAGCATAGAGTTAAATATTCCCAGTGTGGAGCTGTGGAAGAAATCCTGGAGCTTCACGAGAGTAACCCCCATTAAATTCAGTGGAATATTTGCATCTATCCATGCCACCCAGAAATAACTGAGGAAGGAGCAGAGTATAGTTCTGAAACCAATCTATTGCTACCCAGATTCTCTGATAGAGATTAGTTCTTGGTAAGAATGGGCTTGATTTCTCATATGACCTGACATATGACTTAAATTATTTTAAATATGTTCCTCTTTGAATGAATAATGCTTCACTCTTGTATGGTGTCTGCCGTTGAAGATTTTAGTTTGTGCTAAATGTTTCAATTAATTAAAGGCCAGTCTGTCCTAGACACAGAGTAAACCAGACAATGGTCTGAAAAACAATTGAAGAAAATATGGTTCCTTCCTAAAGCTTATGACCTTTTTCAGGCCAACAATTTCAATGATTCCAGTTTCTTCCAAGCTAATCCTATGGTATGTAAAGGAAAGATTTTCCCCAGTGCTTCTCCCACATTAAGTCGTCCTGGTCAAAGTAAAGTAAAATTATATTTTATGACTGGAATGGCACATTGGTGCTGAAAAGCCAATTATAGCTTGGGACCAAATCTAACTAACTTGTGAGGTCAATGAAGGGGTTTACAGGTATTTTACAGGTGAGTTGGATGCATGTAAAGTGATGCTCTCAAAATTATGTCTCGGGTCAGTGAATAATCTGGAACTAAAACCCACTGCCCTCACCACCAGTCACCGTGTTCTAGCTATTTTCATTTGTTTCATTTACTTTACAATGCAAGGCAGAAGAAACAGCCCTTGGCAGAACGTACAGCCCCCTTTAAGCAGTGAACATTATTAGCTCTTAGCTAGTCTATTTCTGTTACATGCAAGTTTCTACAGGACAGGCAGGGTCAAAATCCAAAATATATCAAAGATCAAGAAATGAGAAGTAAGGGACATAATCAGCTAGGTATATATCGAGCTCTCCAAAATATTCTTTGTACTACTGCTTTAAATTGCAGTATGGGGAAAAGAATATACCATTAAGCAGTGATGATTTTTAGATTAATCATTTACCCTAAGCCAGGCTGCAGTATCGTCTGTAGACAAGAGACTGCTATTTTTGAATGGCATCAAATTGTGAATTTAAGCACAGTGGGTAGAAAAATGCTGCAAAGGGTTTTGCAAGTGATTGCTCATCTTTGTAGTAAAATATATCCGTTTTGAAGTCCTGCTGTGACCAGCATAAAAAGATCAGGGGTGAGTGTCTGCATGTGGTCTGCCAGTGTGTAGGAAGCAGAAGTAAAACCATTGTCCAATGTAGGCCTGGGTACATTACAGGTATGTGAATAAGCCAACACAAAGTGGTGATACAAAGTTATCCTCCAAGTTAAACTTCTCTGATATTGAGGTGGTTAAGACTATACAATGTTGGCTGATTAGAGCAAGGGTCAGCAAGTTTTCAAACAATGGATGTCAGAATTGTGTTTTTCTTCCTTAAATTAGAGGAAAAGAGAGACAGGAAGAACTCATCAAATTCCCCCTGAAAGCCAGAAGTTTTTCCCTCTAGGGGAGGATTTCTACCAATTAGCTGACTGCTGGCATCTTACCTCCATGACAGATGAGCTCCTTGCTCCTAGTGTAGAGCTGTACACCAGCCCCACTTTCAGATGCCTCCTTTGAGCTGCTACACCTTCCTAAATAGCACATACACATGCTATTCAGAGCTGCTTGTTTGATGTCTTGAGCAGTGACTGTTTTTTTTTTTCAGACCTAGATTTTTGCCAGAAAGTGTTACATGTGGTTAATCTACTGTTGCTAGCAATAACATTCCTCTTGATGCATGGATGAAGTATGGTGAAAATGTGTGTTCTGAAAGCCTTTAGTTAATCTCAGTTAGGACCCTAGTGGTTACCCTGCAGGAAGAAGAGGGTTGAAACATCATGGCACAGGGCACCAGGTTCCAACACTAATGTTTTGTTAGCGTGCATGTCAGAATCCTACTGAAAAGCTGTGAAATTTCCTATACCAACTTTATTTTTCATGCTCACACACTGTTCTGTGCTGCATATATTAGACCATTGGAGGTATAAGTTAAAGTAAAAACAAATGCTGAGCACAATGACAAGCTTGCACAAATCATGCTGTCAGTTATCAGCTCCTCCTGTCACACAGGCCTGAAGCCACTCCCAGTGCAAAAGGGAATGGCCAGCAAATGGAAGAAAAAGCTATTTCTAAAAATGATTTATTTTGTTCGTGTTCGCACCTTATTTATGCATGATCTTTTCAAGCTTTAAGTACCTGCTTTTCTATGGAAGAAAGTATATGTTAAAATTCAGTTTAAATTATTTCATTTAGTTTTCAAGTGCTTAGTTCTTTGTAGACAAGCGTGGTACCTTATTGGGCTCCTCTTGCTGTGAATTTGCAGGGCATACATTAGAGGATTATATGTATGCAGCTGTAAAAGAAAATGCATATTAAATGAGAAAGATTTCACATAATCATTTTATCAAGCCACCAATGATAAGGTATCACATCTTGCTGCTTCATGCTGGCAGGCATTTATGAATTTTCAGTTTCTTAGATGCTGCAAACAGAGCCAAAAGCTATTTCAAAGGAGGATGTGAACTGCTGTGTGAACTATACCACCACAGAGCTCTAAGGACTTCATTTTCTATTGCATCAAGCCTTTTAATTTTCACCCTGCAAAGTAAATAAAACACTATCATGGTTTGAGAGAAAGTTATCTTCAATATAAAGGGATGTAAGTTAATTACACCAGGGAAGGGCAATGTAAATGTGAACTCAGCTGTTTTCTGCCAATTCTTTCCTTTGGAAGATGAGAAAATAGGGAACAGCTGGCCATTGGTGGGGGGACTTTTTAGGCACTGCTGTTTGAGAAGACACAGTTCTTGCTTCTGAGTGGTGAGGTAAGGAAAGATAGGGAATTAAATTCAGAAGAAAACTAGGTTTGTTGGAGTTTTTGGAAAGCTCTTAAAGAAGATTGATATTGTGTGTAAATACGGAATTGTTGCAGCTTTTCCTTTTGAGAAGGAAATTGGTGGTCTGAATTCTAATTTCAGGGGGTGTTTGTGTGAGGGGGAATATGTGCCAGGAAGCTGCATTTCTGAGTGTAGGCTTTTTGTTGTTTGAGAAATTTTCTAATGTTTTTTTTTTTCTTTCTCCTGGATGTTAATAATATGCTTTAAATCGGGCCTGATCCTTGAATTCTGCATATAAATGGAATGTAGCAAAACCCTGTTAGAAAATAGGGAATGTTGTATTGCCTGTGTTTCAGCTTGTCTGATGACTTTATTGTTTCAGACAATAAACCAACTGCTGGCTTGACCTTCCACCTTCTGTCCCAAGCAAGTATTGCCAGAAGATATTCAAGTTTTTTTGCCTTCCGAGATGAAACAGAGCAGTGTTATTTATATATTTATTTGGCAGAGGTTAAGCATCCAACATCTACTAATAAGGCTTTTGGCCTGAAAGATAGCAAACAGCAGCAGTCCTATTAAAAACTATGGCTTCTGCCTTGTGTAAAGGCTAGTAGAAAAGACTTAAAGCCTGCCGAGTTTGTACTAATAGAATGAAAACAGTAAGTTAATTGTTGCCTTCTATGCTGTGTAGTCATTTATGTGGGTGCAACATGAGCAGAAAATGAAATCTGTTTTTTTTTTTTTTTAAGGCTGCAGTTGCCACAGTCTTCAATATTGAATGTGAATATGCCTGTCTTGCTTGGCGGATATGATTGTGTTTAGGCCTGGGCATTGTTGTCAAATGTGGAAGATGACTTGATGCAGTGGCTCTGTAAGCTTTGAAATAGCTCATGTGACTTAAAGGATGTTAAAACAAAGCCACTCCATTATCATGTTTTGAGCAGTTGAAGAAATTTATTCTGTCCAACATATTAACTCATGCAAATACGATGTTTCCAAGCTCATGTTAGTGATAAAATCATGTTTGCTCTCCTGTGGAACTCTGGTTGTTACTGTTTTTCATTTTTTTTATAAAACACACAACAAAAGAACAACAGAAAACAACAAAGCAAACTTTGCTTGACATTAAATTAAGAGCTTCAGAGAAAATGCCATTGAAAAAACAGCAGTGCAAAAGTTCTTTTTCTGGGCTACTTCAGACTGATTTTTTTCCTACCTTTGGGGGGGAAAAGTGAAATTACTGTCCAGATGGATGCTGATGATACGTATCTTACATCCAGTGCATAAAACAGCATCTGAGCTATGTAACTGTGTTACAGTCATTCCCTACTGGTTCCACGAACAAACACTGAATACTGCAGGAGTGTGAAGGAAGCAAATCTATCTGTCTTTCAGCAGGAGGTGCAATCTGTGTAGCACAGGACTTCGTTTTGGTGAGATTTGTATTATTTTGTTACTAACTTCTTATTTGGTATGCACTATGATGCTATCACTGTGGCCTTTTTGCCAGTCCTTCTGTAGTATTTTTCATCACTGCCTTTTGATGAAGTTTGCAATCATTCTGGATAATGGAGGGTGTTCCACACTGCTCTCTTCAGTCTCTTCTAGTAAGATATGTTTCAGTTTCACCTCTGCTTTATTAGCTGTACAGCTGCTTCTGTTTTGGGTGTTGCATGTTGGCAGTGGCCTGTGTAGGCCCCTCTCCCATGGAACCCTGGCACAATGGATTGCCCTAACAGAACAAGCTGTGAAGTCAAGATATTGGTTCACTCAGTACTTCATATTTTCCGGTTCCCTTACAGAACCTAGTTCAGTTGTCTTGCTTTTTTTTTTTTTTTGCGGCCTTTTTTATAGCTGTGTTGCAATGCATATATTGGGTATAAATCACCACTAGATCAGCAGGGTAACTTTTTGCAAACATTCATCATCAGTGTAAGTAACAAGGTGTGAGGCACCAACAGCCAAACTGTAGTTCACGGTCACTGATTCTCTGTTTGTTAAGAGCCTGACAGAGTTCACGGACTTCAATTCTGTGCAGTAATCTACAGTGACACTTGGGCAGGAAGCTGTACCAGCCAAGTTCAGCCTTGCTTCGGATGTGTTTTTGGTAATACTCATTTGGTGCTTTAGGTTCTGGTTCAGTGCCAGGAGCATCCTTTGGTTTTAGGCGGGGTTGTTGGCTATGCAGTGAGGAGGATGGTGGTGTTTAAAGGGTTTTGCTATCAGCAATAGATAACACAACAGTTTATGCTTTTGTTAAGATTGCTTCTTGAATTAGTACTTCTTTGTGATCAAAAAGCTTTTTTTCTTTGGTGTATTATGGCTGTTACAGAGAAGCAATGCAATTATCTTACACAGCCATTCATACTGGCTATGCTGACAGCAAGTAGGCTTGGATTTTTACTCTAGCCACACCTTAAAAGGTGTTTCAGACTCGGGAATGCATATTACTTGATAATTTTCAGCCTCCCTTTGCTGTTGTGCCTGTATCTAACTACTTTGCATCTTGAAAAGGTTAGTGTAACAGATGCAATTGTGTTTGGCACATGTTAACCCCTTTCCCCTGGTAAACAGTTATACAAAAAGCTGATCAAATATAACACAAAAAGCTTCTTGGAAAGAAACCATTTTGTCTACCTAAATATACTCTGAGCGGAGGTGTGTAACAATGAAGTTTTCTGTTTTCTCTTACTTAGACTTTTGTCTTTCCTTGAAACTTGGGTATATTCACATGAACCCTGTGTGCTGGGAGACTCAGATTGCATGCTGCAGCTTCTCCACCAGAAAGAGACTGCTCGAGCTGCTGACAGACCTTTAAATCCTACTGCTTTTTTCATCCTGGAGTTAGTGATTTAGTGTTCTCTTTGATCCTGGGCCTTGGCCTGGAAATAGTAAGCCTTGCTAGCTGGATTGGAGCAGAGCAGGGATATTCCGCTGTAGCTCCACACGCTGTTCCCCTGAGAAGCCCTCAGTCTGTCACAGTTTAATTTCTTGTTTCCTCCCTCACCTCCTTATCCTCATCCCTTTTACTGAGCAGGAGACCCTCTGTTTGATTCTACAGTCAAACAGAATAAATCAGAGCAGGAAGCTTAGATATACTTAACATTTATAAGATGTAATACAAGAGGTCATGTCTAGGAGTTGGGGTGATAGATGCTAGGCTTGCAGAAAAGGAGAGACTTTCAAATAAGAATTTTTGATTTGGAAGATATTGTTGGGGGAATACCAGTAAACAAGTAATAGGAAAACTGCCTCAGTAGGCGTTTGCTTTTGATTCTTCTGGTACTCCAGTTGTCTGGAGGCTGGGCTTAAGGGTGGACTTCAGCTGTAGCTTTCCATACACAAGAATGCATTGAATTACATAGCCAAGTGGCTTCATCAGGGTAGTATCTCATGCTCTAATAGTGCAAATTTGCACTTCTTTTTTGAGAATGCTTTTATGGCTTGCCTGATGCATTTATTAAGAAGCACAGGCTAAAATTTTCAAGCCTGGATGGATGCAGTTAAACATCCAAAACCTATCTCTAGGCCCTAAAAGAAATGTGATTTTTTTCAGAGGTAGTGAGCACTGAAAGATTGAACACTGTTTTGGCCTCAATACTTTTGAAAATTAGATGACATTTTTATGCTTAAGTGTAATTTTGAGCTCTGAAAACTTTGACTGTGTGATGAAAGTTTTAAACTATACAACAATTTAAGAACATTTCAGAGGAGGAATACAACTCTGATGTATTTCAGTGGGGCGAAGAAGATAGGTGAGTCTTCTGAACAGGCATCTTCTAGTGATATCTCGTCTTAACATAGAAGTCTAATCTAAAAATCTGCCTACTTCCTTCCTGTGCTCTGCAGTATGACCTGCTGTATGACAAAGCCTTGCTGAAGAAAAATTGTACAGTCAAGATCATTGTTTTGATAACAGCTCCTTGTACGCTCTGCAAACTATTAAGGTTTCATTACTGAAATAACTAAGAAGGTACTTCTGTAGCACTTTTAAGAGTATATCATTTGGAAAGTAACTGCAGAGCAAACCTGAACTATATTCAGTTCTTCAGGGAGCACAGAGAAAGAGACAGACTGTAGAACTCCATCTGGCTAAGTTCTCCTAGTTCCCTGCCTACCATGTCACCTGTCATTGGTGGCACTCTGGTATCAGTTCATACACCAGCAGGATCTTTTGTGCTGTGTATTATGCTACAGAACATTAACAATAGAACAAGAAGGCAAATTATGAAGAAATTTGTGTTGTGAGAAGCAAAATCCAAATTTAAAGGACAGTTTCACTTCATTGCAATGACTTGTTGAGTGTGAGCATGATTCTGCAAATGCTTATGATTGAATAGCTTTACCTAACTGTGTGGTCCCGTCAAGCTAGGTCTTTGTCCACACACTTAAGTGTTTAGACTTGTCCAACTCTAATGTGTCTTCTCAGGGTTTTTCTTTCTATTTATTTAACACTTGGTTAGTTCTCCCCTTCTGCTTCCAACTTTGTGTGACTTGGTCTTGACTCAAATCTTTTGGAACTAATTTCTTGTATTGTCCAGATACCTGTAGGTAACTAAGGAGGCAGTGACAAATGTTTTAATGCAGGAAACTCAATCCAATATTATAGAAAGTGTTACTGACTGGGCTGAAGTAATCTAATGTATATATGCTTCATCTATCTTGTGTATGGTGGCATAAGAAATGCTTATACAGCTCCACTCCCAGATTGGGTCCAGCTGTGGTGTGGAAGTACTCTGGGTAGCACCAACACAAGTCGGAAGCACGGGAATTCATTTACAGGAGAAGTAAGGTATTTACTACCTCAGCCCGAGGGCTCTGCCGCGCTGTGGGGACGCCCCGAGGCTGCTCAGGCGAGCAAGGGGACTGCTAAGCCCCATTACGCACAGCGGAGCAGCGATCTTCCCGCCTCGAGGCGGCAAGCTCCGCACGCACGTGCCACCCCGGGGGGCCTCGAGAGCCGTGCGGAGCGCGAGGTGAAGCCGTCCGGGCGTCTCGCTGCCGTGAGGGGGCTTCTTCCTTCCCTGCGCCCCAAACTTCTGTGGCTCAGAGTGCGAGCGCTGCCACTCGCTCCTGTTCCCGCTCCGGGCGCGGGAAGTGACAAACGCTTCCCCAGCGTGCCGGGGCCGACCGGCTGAGGGAGGCGGAGTCGCTCCGCCCGGCCCAGCCCCGCTGCCAGCCGCCCGCCGAGGGACTGCCGCCTGCCGGGCCGCCCCCCGGGGCCGGGCGGGCTCCCGCCGCTGGCGCGCGGCAGAGGCGGCCGCGGAGGCCGGGCTCCCTCTGGGCGGCGGGAGGTGAATGGCAAGCGGCGGCTTCTCCCTCCCACACCCCAGTGTCGGTCTCGCCTCTCGCAGCAGCAGCAGCGGGTCACCTCCGTGCGGCCGTGCCGCCTGCCTGCCGCAGGGCTCCAAGCCACCACCGCCGGCGGCTGCGGTGACATTGGGAGGGGACTCGGCCGAGGGCGGCGCCGTGAGGCAGGAGCGTTGGTGCTCGCAGCGAGCGGGAGCCGCAACTCGCCCTCGCGGCGGGGCGGACGAGCCCGGCTCTGGGTGTCGAGGCGCGCAGCCCTTCGTTTCCTCTCGCTGCCGCCGCGCTGGAGGCTGCGGACTATAAATAGCAGCTCGCCGGCCGCCGAGCGGCACACGCACGCACCGGGGGAAAGTGCCACGCAGGTCGCGCCGCCGCCGGGCAGGTAAGCGCCGTCGGGGCACGGCGGGCGGGCGGGGCGCTTTGGTTCCTCGTTTCCCCGCTGGAAACGTCAGGAGAGATTAAAAGCCGGGAGCGGTGCTGCCGAAGTCCCTCCCTTTTATTCCCTTATCAAGTTTCTTAAGGCTGCAGCCCGCGGGGCGTGCGCGGCCCTGAGCAGCAGGGGCTGAGAGCGCTCTCGGCGCTGCCCCCGGCGCCGAGCGGGGCGAAATGCGGTGGAAGCGGCGGGGAAGGTAGAAATAAGTTGAGCGGAGTTGCAGCTTGCGATGCTGTCGGCCGGGGAAGGCGGGAGGGACGGGCCTGCGGGCTGAGAAGGGATGGGGTTTAATCAGCGAGGCAGCGGAGCTCGTGTTCTTTTCCCCGAAACGACATAGGGTTTTTGAAGCAGGAATCACAGAGTCACAGGAATGGCAGAGCTGGCGCTCATCTCTTTGCCTGCTCCTTAAAGCTAACCCGGTGCGCTGTTTGCAATACAAATAATTATGCGAGGTCTTCGTGGAGCTGCTTTTTTTTTTCATCTGATGTGCAATTAATCAATCTGATTGCTTCTGTTTCTCTTTAACAGAATGAATTGTTTTGTTTACTCGCCCCTTAATGATGTGTTAAAATATCTATCCCCAAACCAGGCCATACGAATGCCTTTTAAATCTGGCTTTGAATCTGAAAATGAGACTCGCTTTCGGTCTTTGCTGCTTTACAGGCCCCCCTCTGTCTGTACTTTAGCGTCTAACATAGCACAGATGATGGGGGAAAATGTCTGTGTTTCTCAGACTGCACGAAGGCAAGAGTTCATGTAAAGATTTGGTTACTGACAAAGCCCTGTTTCCTGTTGGGTGTTTTACAAGTGAGATAATCAGTGACAAGGCAGTGTTTCAAACATTTTACTTTAAATGCATTATTTATTTAATTTGAGGTAGATTTAAGCCCCACTGTGTATCTCAGGCTTTAGTGCTGCGAAGCTGTGTATTCTGTGGGTTTGTGCGTGCGAGTCCGTGTTACTGTAACTGTCCGTGCAGGGCTGAATATTGCTTACTGATTCCATGAAGATACTGGTCAGAAGATAAATATGAGGAGGAAATCAGTCCTGTGAGGTTTTTGCAGCCCTGATGACATGGATGGGAGCCCAGGGCAGTGTTAATACTTCAGAGTCCTTTTCTCTCTTTTTTTTTTTTTATTTCTTTCCCCTCCCTTTTCTGGCGGTGTCACTACAGTGCTGCAGATCATCTACCTTGAGAAATAAAGCTTTTCTTTTACTAGCAAGTCCTCAAGTTCCAGTTTTCCGTGGGTTCCTCCAGCCTTACAAGTGCTGATCTCTCTTTTGGCCTGGTTTCTCTGGAGAGCTCTATCTGGAAAATACCACAGTATCATAGAATGGCCTGGGTTGAAAAGGACCATGATGATCTTATGGCTTCAACCCCCTTGCTATGTGCAGTTGCCAACCACCTGACCAGGCTGCCCAGAGCCACATCCAGCCTGGCTTTGAATGCCTCCAGGGATGGGACATCCACACAAGGTTGCCTTAGTTTTCACATCAAAGAATTGTGGTTAAAGCTATCAGTCTGGCTGTAGGTAGTATGCTTATTAATTTGTCTCAAGGGGTAGCAAATTGTGTTTCTTTGCTCTTCAGATTTGTCAAGTCTACAGTGATGAAGTTCTTACTTGATCATGCTTATGCGTTTCAGCCGTGAGTTTTAGGAATTTAGTTGTCAGTACCTGTAGAGTTCCTACTTTAAGTAGCAACTGTTTCCTTCTTCTGAAGTGCTTTGGTTTTAAGAACTGAATTCCTTCTGAATCCAGAAGAGGCTGAGCAAGACTGTTCTTTCATTTAGAGTAGTTTCAAGCCCGTAGCTGCAGGGGAGGTTAATATTGATTTCCATAGATTAGGATGCTAATAGGCTTTCTGCCTCACCTAACAAACTAAGCCTCTTCTTCCTGTTTGTCAGCGAGTTTGCCCCGTATGTTCCTTTAGGTTGTTTTTAGTGTTGAAGAAGGTTCTGTTTAATGAAAATTCAGAAGATGTAAGCTAAAGATGCTTACTCAACATAGTACTGTGTCAAATGTGGTAAATGGGATGCTGTTTGTCAAGTTCATTTCTTTGGCAGACTGAATTAGTCCTCAGTTGCCTCGTGCCATGGCGTTAAGAATTAAATCAATGTGTGTTTTCTTGGTGAATATTTTTCTTGTTGTTGTTGTGTAGTTTGTTTGTATGAAATGCTACCCTATGCTGTTACCTCAGTGAACGCGTAGCCTGATTATGGTAGTGAAGTCAGTCTGTGCTTTGGCTGGGAGCACTGATTTAACAGCATTTTTCTCCTGAACTTTTCACATACACGTAACCAAAGCACTTTCATTTTTATCAATTTGCTTAATTCTGTTAGCTGTATAGCTGCCAATAGGAGTTTGCTTGTTGCAAAAATGCTCATTTGGCAAATAGAGTGCAATCTCTTAATAAGAGACACTAAGAAGTCTTAATTTTTTTCTTGTAACTGTAAGTGGTGTATAAAGGAAGATTAAGGAGAGACTCTTGTGGAAAATGAGCTTTTATTGCTTTTTGACAGTTTTTAGTGTACCATCAGGTTTTTGTATGTAGTCATTCATAAACAATGATCCTAGCGTATTCCAGCAATATTAATAGGATGCACTATACTTAAGGTGAGTATTTCTGTTACGAAAGTGACTCAAACATGACAGTGGGCATAACTGGCCAGGTGCTAAATGTGACTTGGTATCTTGCTTGTATTTACAGCTGTGCAAATGGAGCATTAAACAGTGTGTCAACACTGTGGTTTTGTACAGAGTTTCTATTAGAGCAGTAACCTTGCTGCTTTGCCTGGGTTTTGTTTGCTTTGTGTATGTGTGGACAGCTAAAGAAAACAGGTAGGAACTGAGTTGTATAGGATGAAATTATTTTCTCTGATATAATGGCATGGTCGGAATAAACCTCTTTAATGAGTTACTCCAGTTTACACGTACAGAATTTGGCCCCCAGAAGTAGGAGCTGTACTGTATGTGACGTTCAGAACAAGTCAGTCTGCTGTTCAAACAGTTTGCTGATGCACTTCCTGATTGAGGATTGTGATTAAGTTTTAAATTAATAATCAGGAAGTTGGAGGGCATATGACAAACAAAATGCCTTCTTGTTTTAGCCAGGTTTGTGGTTCATCCTCTCCAAAATGCAGCTACAGAGCTATGCTACGTGTGGGACTTGTATCACGACTGACAGCAATTCACAGGCAGTGTGACTGCTGTAGAATGACCATGTGATGGAGCCTTTCTGTTAGCTGGAAATGATAAAAGTGGCAACGTTGCCTTTTGTGGGGGAAATTGTCCGTGCAGCGATCTTGCCTGCAGTTCTGCACCACAGCTCTTCCTGCAAGAGCTCTGTGATCAGCTTCATGAGGCAGTGATCCAGTGATTAAACCTTGCAGTAAAGATGCAGGATGTACACAATGAGGCAATATTAGGTATTTGAAAAAACATTGAAATAATCACCTGCTTTTGAGAAATAATCTTTAATTTTATCTTCAGCTTCTGTACAAGCACAGATGCTAAAGCAGCAGTAATTTAGTTGTCACTTGATGAGTCTATATTAAATATTTTTCCAAATGAAGCATATGTGATGGGAATGTAAGCGTATACTTTTTATCTGTTGTGTCTCCAGGATTTTTCCTCTTTTCCTGCTCTTAGTGTCAGATGCCTTTTTGAAGTTTTAGTACAGAAACATATTGTTTAAGCTAGTTACTGTAGTTTTTTCCTTCTAAACTAATAGTTTCCAATAAATATATACTAGTAGTAATGTCTACGGTTTTCTTCGGTTTGAGATGCCTCTGATACTGACATTGGAGACTTGGAGCATATGAGCATAGGCTTCACTAGGTGGCAGTGTAAAATACAAAGACACCTCCAGTCATTTGAATTCTTAACCCCCTCCCAGCAACTGCTGGTCGGATGGCTCAGTTCATAGATAATCTTATTTTTGCTGCATGAGATCTCATGAAATATCGAATCATTTATCTTGGGTTTACTTATCATTTGTCTTGGGTTTACTTTGTTTGAGTAAGAGAGTAGTTGGCCTGAACATATTCTAAGACAGCTTCCATATTGTTAAATTCAGGCTATAGTTTAATCTTTGGGAACTTGATGTGGTTTTTATTTACTGCTTAGGAAAACCAAATGTATATTTGCAAACCTTGTTTGAGATGTATATTTTAAAGCTGTGGGATGCAAGCACCAATGCAGAAGACTGACTAGTAGGTGGGACTTGATTTTTATGTCCCTCTGTTAGGACCATTTATCATTTAGGTAGGAAGTTCTGATTAGTGTATCATATTTTGAAATAAAAATTAAATTGTGCATAATTTCCAGGGCAAATGACTAATGGTAATGCACAGGTACTATTACAGTTTGTCTTTTCCTTACAGAAAGTGTGTGTGTGAAGAAATATTCAAACAATCAGTTGTTGTCACATCAGTCATCTTCAAATGGTAGATTTGCCTCTAAAAACCCATATGCACCTCAGTGTCGTGAAAGCAATATAGGAGGGTTTCAGAGAGAATGGGAGTTGGGACTCTTGTTTGTGGGCAAAATACATCCTTTGTTAGTATACCTCAGTACGTCTTCTGAGTTTGCTTTATTCTGATCAAGGTGGAAGAAATAACATTTACAAGAAACCTTTAAATCAGTTTCTGTAGCATCAAGATATGATAGCCTGGAGTTGCATTTCCCTACTAAAGCATAAAAAGCAAGAGGAACTACAGGACCCAGCCTGTAAAGGTTGTGAGCAGTTGCTGTACTGTTTTGTTATCTATTTGCAAGTAAAATTAGAAAGCAGTTTGATGTAACACCATGAAAGCTTTAAGAAAAAAAAACCCAGCAAACCAAAAGCCTACTCACAACAGTGTCTTTAGAACTGCATATTGGAAAAGGCAAAGCTGTCCACATGCTGGGATTATTTAATAAACTTAGGCTGTCAAAATATATGTGTAAATATATGTAGTACTTTCCACTAAAAATACTCAGTAATAAGCCTGGCAGTAAATTAGGAAGGCTGTAAGTACGAGTCATGAGTCTCTGAATACGTTTGAAGAAAGATTATTTTACAAAATCCCAAATTCTAATAATGACTGTTCTTAGGTAGAATATAGAAGGGTACTAGAAAACAGTAGGGGTGTTCAGTGAGGAAATAACTCTTCCTTTCCTGCCTTTGCTGCTGCTACTACAATGCTTTTCATAGGAGAAAACTGTAGGTACTATGTATTTTGAAGATGATGTGAAGGCTTTACCGGTAGAAAATGCAGATGTGTCAAAAACCCTGTACTTGGAGACCGTACTGCATACATATAATGTCTTTGAGTGGCACTGTAAGTAGTGCCCTCCCCTACTGCCTGCTGCTTTGATGTAGTTCGGGATGAATTTTCAGAAAACTTCTGTCATTTATTGATTATGGTGAGGGAAACTTTGTGTAAATCCTTTTGGGCAGTTCAGAGTCTTCGTTGCCGCTCTGTTGGGTTCAGCAATCGCACATGTTCTTTTTGTTTGGTTTGTTTTGATCAGCATTCCTAATGGAATGGCAAACTGTGGTGACCTTGCACAAATAAAAAAGCATGCTAAATGTCAGTGTATTTAAAAAAAAAAAAAAAATAGGCTGTAGAGGTTTGTAGTAATGTGAATAGGATTTTTTCCTGCAGTTTGTAGCTGAAGATGGGTCTAATGATGCAGGGCAGCCTGACTGACCAGTTCCCTGACAAAAGCATACTGTGAAAAGTTGCTGACTCCTAGGGCAAAAGGAAGAGGCACTGAAGCAACATAAAATGGCTCTCTTTTATACAGGCTTAAAATGAATTTCAAACACATTCCAGGAATAAACCATCTGATGTCGTGCTTTCCTCACCAACTGTGATCATGGAAAACTGAAATCCCTTTGTCCAGTTGATGTTAAGGCCAAGGAGGCTTGCTCTGTGCAGGTGTGCTGGTTGCACTGTTGATGGGGTTTTTTTTGGGTGTGATGCTATTAATATATTTTAGCTTGGGGGTCTGTCACGTAGATGCCTGCTGTTTTTGTTCTGGGCTAGGACTTGGCTGTAGTTTGAGGTCCACCTGCTAATTCCCTATGATTTTTACTCTGAAATTTTATGGCTAAGCATTTCGAATGCCACTGAGTGCATCGTGCCCATTTGTGTGCTGTGTGATGAGGCTACTGAAGTACCCCTTGAGTTTTATCCTTCTTGCTAATGTGGTGGTAGCAGGAAGGTTGGAACTTTTGTTTCTACTTTGTGTGCACGTAGGAGAAAAATTTTTCTGCCTCTGCTAGTACAGATACTTCAGTAGCCTGCTGCACTTGTGTCATTCTGTTACCTGTGGTTGTAGGTGCAAACAGGAGGAATTACTCATACTAATACCAGAGACAAGGGGCTGAGCCTCAGGAGGTCCTGTGAGCAAGTCACTTCTCTATGAGACCAAGTAGGGAAAGGGAAGCTAACCTGTGTCATATTGTGTATCTGGGTCTCATATAACCGAACTTGGGCTGTTCTTCAGCATTTATGTAATCTGATATTCCATTAAGGAGCATGCTACAATTGTTTCCATGCTACTATAGGAGGATACATTTATAATAGTTATTTGGAATATCTAATTCAATGCTAGCTCAACTTGAACGACGTGCTAATGAAATGCCCCTAGAGTTATTTATGAATATCAAGTAAGATTTAAATCTACATGAATACTTTTTTCTGAATGAAAAATTATGGTTATTGGTTTGGAAATGACTTAACAATCAATTTTGGTACGTTACAGTGGAATGACACATCTGAGCATTTTGCTTGAAGGAATTTTCTGTTTCTCTATTTATTTATTTTTGTCTTCTCTATCCAACGGGAAGAACTAAGTGCAGGTAAAGTGGAATTTTTCCTGAGGTTTGTGGCTATCTCTCTGTATTGAAGAAAATATTTCTGTTCTCATCAACTGTTGTAGTTTGGGAAACAAAACAAAAAATAACAAAACCTCCTGAACATATGCACCATTTGACTATTTTATTTTTAAATACTGTTTTACTTAAGATACTGATGATCTAACCCATGCCTATGAGAATTTGTGTTCTTGTCAGATATCTTCTAAATTCTGAAACACATCACCTTTGAGAGTCTGTTTTGGTGTTCTAAAAGAGCACGGTCTCCCTCTACAATTTGAAGGTTAAGGTAGAAATATTTCTTACTAAAATCCAATTACAGAGCGCAGGAATACTGAAAACATAGCAGAAGATATATTTTTAAGCAATTTTAAAAGACACTACCAGCCAGTTGGTTATGACCCTAGTTTTTCATTTCTGTATTTGGAGCAGTGTTTCAGCTTTACATCCAGATGATTTGTTGGTTCTGCTGTGGTGAATAATTCAAAAGAGCCTTGTTGTACAGTCAGCAATGTCGCACATCTCTCACCTCCCCTAAGCGATGGGAGCATGTTCTGACCCTATTTGCACTGCTGTAGGTTTTTCTGAGGCTTGTGGAAGCACTTTGAAAGACTTTTTTCTATTGTCTTTTTTTCTCCCCTTCCCTAAAGCAATTTCCAGTTTCTTAGCTCAGTTTAAAATTGCTTTAAAAGTATTAATTGTATCACTGTAGTGTTGATTCTGGAAATGCGCAGAAGCAGAGATAAAATCAAAGCAATGTGGAAATGCAGGTACCTTGGAAGCAAGTGTGGATGCCGTCTTGAAAACCTTCTCTGGGTGGAGACTTGGGCTTACATGCAGGTCAGATGTGCTAATGCTTTGAATAGGTGAGGTGGGATCAATCTGTTAGAACAGCAGCAAAGAATGGGAGGAGAACTGGTGTCTGCAGAGCAGGGAATGTCTGGGGAACCATAAAAGTATCAGGAACTTTTCTACCAGTTGGGAAATAAAGAGATGCCCTGACTTTTCTTGGAGCTGCAACTTCAGCAATGGAATTTAAGTCTTGTTCTGCTTGCTGACTGTGCAACTTGCCTCAAAGGTTCTTTTATCTGTGGTTATGTTTAGAGAACTTGCGAGTGTTTTGGCACAGTCCAGGTGCATTTGGATCATGGAGAGCATCAGGATCTTCGGTGTCTTCAGGTTGGATTTGTGAGTGTTTGGCACAAACTTTTTGGATCTCTGGTACTATTTATTTTAGTCATACTAGTGAACCCTGTTCTTTGTTTTGCATTGTTCATACAACATGAAGCACAGACATCGGACTGGGGAGTTCTTATTTCCTGGTTTCCTTTAAAGGGCATGGATTGATATCTTGGGATCTGCTACCACCTTTCTGGACATGCAGCGGTAAGCTTGCAGATCAGAACTTTCCTTGAAACTGTCTTGTAGTGTTAAACCACATGGTTATCTGGGAGATGAAAAGAGTGGATTTTGTTCCAACTTGCACGTAGTAACAACTTCTTTATCAATTCTATATGAAGATGAAAAATAAGTTTTATATACAGAATTACTGTCAAGTAGGCCTTGAATTAATGTGAATTCTACTGCCGTGTACTATTAAGCTCCCAGATGCTTTATTGCTTAATGGAAGGTGTGTATATTTTTTCTTGGAATTTAATAACTAGTATTTAGTATGTCTGCATGTGTTAGTGAAGAAAACTCGGTCTTTGATGTAATGTGGTTAAATTGTTCTCTTATTATGGTCAGTGACACTGGCTTTTTACTGTTTATTCACACATGGCTGCCTTTTACCTTGATCTAGTTCTGTCCAAATAATGTTGTCCCTGTTCTAGCCCAGTGGAAGATATTCATAGCTTTCAGACCTTGTCTTTGTCATCCCCAGACTGCTTTCAGATGCAGACAGTGTAAGCCAGGACCTAGAGCTGAGGTGCGAGTTGCATGTAACTTGCCCTGCTCTTCTCAGTAGGTTTTTGTGCATCTGACAGTTGATGCAACCAAACCAGTGAAGAAAATCCAGATCTTGTAGTATCTGTAGATAGCAAGTGTCTGTATGTTAGCGTAGGTCATGAACTGTAGTGCCTCAGATAAATATAGTGTGAATCATTTTATTTATACTATAGATACACCAAATAAACACCATTCATTGACCTAAATACAATCACCTGTGAAGAAGGGGATAGAAAGTGTAAGTTCATAATAAAGACTTTTTTTTGGATACCACACATAGGAAAGAAATGACTTAAATATTACCAGGCAAGGAGGAGATAATGAGACCATTAGACACAGGGAATTGCACTGCCATTGTGGGTAAACTTGGGCTACTCCAGACAAGGGACCAACTTAATTTAAAAAGAAAAGATATCTAAATGTAGTTAACCCATTTATCAATAACCTATGTTGAAAAACCATTAGTCCTCCTACCCACATTAATGCTTTGCCTATAATTGCAGCATAGTTTAGAAAGGGAACTTTCTAAGCATTCTTTGACATGAGTTTGTAATTGTGTAAAGTGTTTTACTTGACAGTTATTTTTGATCATAACTTGCTGATGCTCAGTTCCTTTTTTCCACCATGAAATATTTAATTTAATTGTCCTTTTCTCAATCAAGAGAAACCTGAGATTTGTAGCAAGGACTGCATTTTCTCTTGATTGTTCTTGAGAGAGAGGAAGATGTGCTTTACTGGAAGATACGTACATAATGTTTCTACTGATGTTTACTGTGTATTCCATAGGTTAAAAGAAACAAACTTTGCTCTGGGTTGGTCTTGATGATAAATAGCTAATTAAGTGTTAGATTTCTCACTTCTGGCAAAGAGTCCTATAGAATACATTTCTCTTGAAGAAAAAGGCCTTATCTCCTTTATGGATAAGAGTACGTGTAATAGTGTTAACGTGTAATGTCACTTAAAAACTAAGAAAAATACAAAACTCTCTCAAGGCCCTCTTGTATTAATTTCTTTATCTAGTTACAACAGCCAATTGAGGTTATGGGTTTTCTAATTTTATTTTTTTCAATTGGACTGAGAAAATTGTTTGGAAAACTATTTTAGGAAGAGTATGAGTTCTGAGTATTTACACTGAAGAACTGTTCAATTGGCAAAGGCTGATAGATGCTTGAGAATCACCAAGTGAACTTATATTAGCATACCAGAGCACAAATCCTAAATGACATAGACACTTCTTTTTCAAGAGACAAGATGTTCTGTGTGGCTTTTTGGAGCAGGGATTGAATCTAGGTGACTCTGAAACCAACAGTTTTGAAGTCTGAAGATGTTCTATTTTATATTCCATATGATTTGGAGTGAATGACTCTTCAGTATTGTGCAACCAATTTTTTGAAGGGAGGAAACAGAAGGTTTTTTCTTATCTACTGCACAGAAATCTAAATATATATTTTGTTGTGTCTTCTGTCAGTTACTGTTTTGGAGGTTATTTTCATGCAGAGGTGAAAATAAATGACTCCATGCAAGCAAACAAGTTAACTTGGACAGCATTAGAATGATTACATTTTACAATGTGTCTGGAGTTTGGCTAGGGTTTTTAGTGTGGCTCTTCAAGTATCTGCTTTCCCTTCAGCCTGTGTGTCAGAACCACAGAAGATGCTACTGCATGTGGGTGGTGTGACAGTGTAAGGGCGGGATAATAGTATTGAGCCAGGCATCCTACTCCTGTAGCTTATTAGTCAATATAGTTAAGACCATGGAGTAAAAAGGAAGGGAATGAGTGACAGAATTAATTGGGAAGCTTGCTGCTCATCTTTTAAAGAGAAAAGGAGATTGGGGGGAAGAGGCAGGTGGGGTTTTGAAATCTTGTATGCAGCGCATGGTCTCAGTAGGTGTTATGAATCCAGTTTGAGGGCTTGATTTTTTTATTTTTTTATTTTTTGTTTTCAAAATTGTCAAAGAAATTGGCAGATTATTTAAAAGCCTATGCTTTGGGCTGTCCTCTAGATTGTCTGAGTGAGCCAGAGCGGTAGATCATACTGTGCAATCAAATAAGCAGTTTGTACTGGGTTATCCAACTGATGAAGGTGTGGATGCTGTCTGTGCCTGCAAGCCTTGTCTTGTCAGTTACTGCACCATCCTGGCTGCAGCACTGCCACTTGAACAAATTCATCAGCATACGAGAGGTGTATGGAAATGGCAATGCCCACATTGCCTGGGGTGGCACTCTTTTGTTCAAGAAAAGGTGAGTGGTGTCTTTACAAGTTTGAGGCTGGCCTATAACCAGAGCTGCTAAATCTAAAACTTCTAAATCATTGTGAACCTGAATTTGGAATGTATCAATGCAATACTTGAAGCTTTCCATTTGAAATAATATTATTACTTGTACTTGGTTTTCTAAATGGTTACTGAATATGTGATGCCACATTTGCAAATAGTGGCATTATTTTGTAAATTGCTTTTCTTCTTACTGGTCTACTTGGATGCATTAGTCACTGACTTATAGTCTTATAGTTCTCAGCTCATACAGAGTGCTCATGTATAAATGAACACATGTAAAGCTTCATCGTGCCAGAAGGGCAGCAAGGGAAAAAACATAGACACGTCAGAAGTACTGGTAGAATCAAAAAGGAGACATCAGCATTCCCATAGGAAATTTGTGGTCCTGTACTTAACAGTAAACGAACAGTATGTAATAAATTTTGCTGTTTTGTCTAGATGTACTACTACCTTGCACTTCTATAACATAATGTAAATGCTACGATTTCAGCAGTGTGTGGGTGGGCATCTTATTCAGTAGGGCACTGATTCTTGGTAATAGCGGTAAGATTTAGCTTCCAGTTCATGTTACTACAATGGATAGTTACCTCATCTTTTTAAAGTAGTTTTACAACGTTGCTTTCAGTTTTGAATTTAATACTTAAAATGTCAATATTATTAATAAGTGTAATATTGAGGGAACTTATTAAAATCAATGTCATAAGAGAGTGTGAGGTAATTTCTACAGATGAAGTAGGTAGGAACTCTTTCATAATTCCTTTAGAATTTGGTGGTAATTGGTTGCTTACTCCTTCTTGATAAAGAATCACATCTTCCTGTGTGTCTGCCAGAGGCAAGATTACATAGAAACAAAGTAAATACAAAATGCTAGCTAATTCAGATTAGAATTAGTATTAAGTTAAAAATCTATAAATACAGAAACATTAAACTGGAAGTTCTTATCTGTGTCAGTGAAGTCTGGGTTGGCACAGTTCATAGTTCTCATCTGGTCTGTCCTTGGCACTTGAGATTTTATAGCTTTGTTCCTCATTCAGAGAAGTGCACAATTAGAAACAGGGTAAAGTGTGATAGTCATCTCCTTAGATGTACGCTCATAAGAGTCTCTCTCTGTGGGGTGGTTTCCTGCTGACTTAACTGAAACAGAAGGTTCAGGTGAGACCAAGAAATTGACCCCAATTAAGGTCTTCAGTTTTAAAACTGTATCCTTATTAAAACAGATGGATGGTTTTATTCACGCGGAGACTTGCTGTGACTTATTGTTTAAATATATCTCAAAAAAGATTTTTTTGGCAAGAGTCTGAGACTGCCCAGTGGTGCAGAGACTCGTTTGTGCTGTTAGCTTAGTAGTCCGGTTTGCTGTTCTGCAGCGTGGTTGTTAACAAAGCAGCATGAAGAATTATTTAGTAACCTGGTTAGAAGTGCATGTTGCCTCAGTATGTATACTGAAATCATATGTTCAGCTGTGCTCATCTGCATTTCTTCTTTGTTCTTTTTGTACAAGTGGTACTTCTCAGTCTTAATTTAAAATGTAATGCTGTTCTTGCGGGAAGCTTAATTATTTTTTCCTGTCAACACAAAAGTGTGGAGTTTCTGGCTGGAGAAGTTCTGTGTTCAAGAATGTTTTAGATATAACCTGCCTTCATAGGGGAAGATGAAATCATTTGTTTGCGTGGGAGAGGTTAGGGAATAGAGCGGCCTCTCTAGAGAGGTTTCCACCATTCCCAATATGAGCTAGCTTTGTGGAAAGAAAAATTAGGTAGGACCTTAATGCAAGCCAGGGATAATTGAATGAACAGCAAGTGTGAAGGATCAGGATGAGCATTTATCTTAGAAAGGATGAGAAGAATGAGCATGAGTAGCTTGGAAAGCTGGAGGTGTAGCAGTAATCCCTTTATTCCTTCTGCTGTCTTCATTGTTTTCTTTCTTGATTTCTGAGGCTGTTTTCCTGACAAACAGTGAGAGAAAGCTGAAAATTTGAAGTACAGTTATGCACACTGTTTTAGACTGAGGAAATATAATAAGTAGTAACAAAGTTTACCTAAACTGTCTCATGTGTCTTTGTCTCCTGGATTTTGGTGGTGATAGAGCAGCTACAAAAAATTGATTACCCAGACCTTTGGGTAGTCTGAGAGAGTCTAAGACCAGGAAAATTAGAAATGACAAGAATGCTGGGGAGAACAAGGGAAAAGATGACATTTCTGTATTTCTACTAGTCTCTTTGCTTTCCTTTATAAAATGCAAGTGCAGCTTACTTCAGGGCATGGCACATAGCTGCTGTCTCTCTTTCCTTATTAAAAACAAGCAACAACAAAAAGCCGACACAAGACCCAGACATGACCAACAACAACAGGAAAAAAAAACTTCAATTGCATCTCAAAAGTAGTTCTTTGTTTTTTTTGAATACCTTCCTATGCCTGTGCAGATGTGGTATTCAAATAAATGTAAATTAAAACTTTATAAAAATAACACAGTAGTACAATGGAATGCACTTTGAGTCCACACATAATGTGTCTAATGACTACTAAAAACCTTGTTCAAGCTGTAATCAAGATACTAGTTAAAAAAAAAAAACAACCAACAGTTGTTAGTTTCTATTTGAAGGGAATGGGAAGTAACTGTAATTTTTATGATCCACTACAGGAATAAGGAATCTTAATTACATAACTTTAACCTATAAGATTAGTGCTGATCCCTTATTCATCTTACTGGAGCAGGATGATTGGTTAGAAAGCACTTGGACAGTAGTAGTGTTTTATTGATAAACTATTTCTTAAATGGACAGAGCTCTTTGTTCTTTCAAGATGAGAACTGGATCATCATAGGCTATGAGAAGACTTGGAAACATATGCTGTAGATAGGCATGAAATAAAACTAATCAAAATAGAAGTGAAATGTTTTTTGGTTTTGGTCTGATAGAGCAACAAATCTAACAGCAGTATTTAGTTCCAACTTGTTAAAAAATTCTTATTTTTCAGGTTGGTTGCCCAAATTTCCCCCCCATCCTACTCTGTATCTGCTCAGTCTGGTTCTAGTAATCCATTGTCATGAAAAGGTGATACATTTTTGTGCAGTTTCTTTTCTTTTTTTAACTGGGGACACAAAAAGCTAGACAGGAACGTGCAAAGGCTTTCCAGATGGTAATGAATTCCCTCATAAAGTAAGAGTGAGAGTATTCTGTAATGAGTTGATGCAAGGCAGTGTGGTACACAGTACTGAGTGGGCATGATTCTGCCAGCAGCCAGAAGTGAACTGATCATCTCCACTTCCTGCGCTGTAATTCCCAGCAAAGCAAGGGAGCAGAATTGGTACTGAGGAATTTGAATCCCCTGATGATAGGAAAAAGGGTTAAACACTTCTCTACAACAGTAGGAGAAAAATTGCTGTTGTATTTTTTAACCTCTTTTTTGCTGTGATTTTCATTGTTTGGTTTTAATATGCAAATTACCAGTCAAATCTATAATTTTTTAAATCGGTATCTGTTGAAATGAAATTAAATGGGAGAGAATGCAGCTGTCAGTGGGAGCTATGTTCAGTTAATGACTGTGAAGTCTAACCTCAAGCTAGAGCTCTATTTCTTTTTGTATAGATAAGGGATTTGATGGAAGCATTTTACTATGATAACATTTCAGAATTTTGACATGTATTTAAATGGATGTGGACTGTGTGCTTGAATCTGTACTTAGCCTTTCACTTAACCCAAAGACTTACAAATGCAAACACAATAAATGAACAAAGCGTTCAGTGAAATCATTGTGAGTGATGCCTGTCATGGGGGAATAACAGCAAACTAACTGCTTGAACTGTTCACAGTGTGAGACCTAGAGGACACAACCTCAGCTCTGGCCAGTTATGGCAAAGAGTTGTCGTAAAACATGGTTACTGTAAAATACTAGGTGATATGCTATCCTTCTTTTATTTTAAATGCTGTAGTTTAGGTTAAAGGCAGCAGTGAGTACTGCTGATGTTTTTGAACGTATGCAATGTCCTAGAACAGTTTTGCCCCAACTCTATTGTATGGCAGCTGATGGCATGGCTGTCTCGTGTGACAGGTCAGTCTGACACTGCTGTAGTCAGAGCGGGTCTGTTGAGAAATGTGAGAAAAGTTTGTCCTCATGCTCTTCTGTTAACTGAATAGATCTGGTCAACATGTCCATAGCACAGGATTTGAAGTAGGTTGCTGTATTTGGGGAACATAGGAGGATGAGGCTGTTATTTCTCTCTCTGTTTGGGATTGTTCACACTTCAGTTGGTTTACTGCTGAATCCTCACAGTTTGTATTGCTCATATTAGCCAAGCCATAAGGTACTTTGGTTAAATGGCTTTTCTCATGTTTGGGTTGGCTTGCAGCACCCTCTTCCATGGTATAAAGGGGGGATGTAGGACCATTTTCTCCCGAAGAGAAGGGTTTGGTTTGTAACTAGCCACATAAGGGCCAGTCCTCCAAAGAAGCTATAATAGCTGTCAATTTGTTCTCTATAATCTTGAGTTATAGGTACTCAGAAGCCCGTTCTATCCTGTTGCAGTGATGACTATGAAAACTCTTAAAATGCTTGCATTGCGTGCATGTACAAGGGCTGCTGAGAAAGTAATGCCTCCTATTTTATTACACTGGCTTATAGTGTCAGAGGCAGATGGTATGGCAATAGAAGGTGGACCTTCCCACCAATATACCATTCTGTGTTGTTGCTGTGTGACAGGTGGCAGCACAGGGGCACTCTGACAAAATGACATCTGATATGGAAGTGTGTGTGAAGCAAAGGTGTGTAATTGAATTCTCCCATGTGGAAAAAACAGCATCCACTGACATTCATGGACACTTACTGAATGTTTCTGGAGACCAAACAGTGGATGTGAGCACAGTGCAGTGGTGGAATGGTTTATTTCAGCAGTGGTGGCAGTGGGTCACCTCTGCTGGTGTACATTTTCATGACCATGACATGAGGGTTCTTGCTGATCACTGGCAAAAATGCATAGCTAATGGCAGTCGCAATGTTGAAAAATGTTTTGTATCGGAGAATTTGTTCTATCAGATAGCATTATTGTGCTCATTGTATTGTTTGTTGTTTCCATGGAAATAAATAGAACACATTACTTTCAGAACCACCTGTATATTTTTTGATCTCCTTACTGCTGAGGAAATGTAATACTCAGTTTCAGTATACTCCCCAGATGTTCTTCCACTGAGGAAGCAAACTTGCACTATGAGTTTTAACTATCTCTTGAAATGGCAGTGGAGTTGTAGCTCACCTCGGGATGAAGTATCCTACTGATAATGTGAACTTAATTAGCAAATTTTCTCAAAATTAACTTTTTCTACGAGCAGAAGCTGTATTTAAAATTTGACTGTTTCTCTGTAGTTTTATGTTCTCTATCAACAATACTTAGGTTTTTTTGGAAGAAAACTTCAGTGAATTGCTCAGTTTTTGCTTTCTGCTCTGTTATTCATTCAGCTCAGCTTGATTTGTGTTGGTAGCAGCTGTAGAATTCAAGGAGCAGAGAAATAAATTGCTGGTTTTGCACATCCTCTGACCAAAAGTGTTTGTTAGTTAGTCCATTCTTCCTTCCTTCCAGTCAGGGCATTCTGTACAGAAATGTATTTCGTCAAAATGAGAGAACATACCGTTTATAGTGGTGTTTTCATCCTGGAAATGGAGAATTATTTTTCTTCTGGAAGGCACTAGCATTGAGACTCATTTCTAAAGTCTTTGCAACTCTAAGAAAATAACTACATAAAACTGTGAAGTCCCTAATTTTGTGAGTCTTCTGAGGCCAAATGTGCAGGACCAGAACTCTGTCCCTTTCAAAAGAATGTCTCTTTAACAATTAAGTTATTGATCTTTCTGTTATATCTAAAACATCTGGTTCATGAATACACTATTCACTGTCTGATTAAATCCTACTTCACTCTTCATGTTCAGGTTTCATCCTTGCCCTGATTTTCCTAGCTAGCGGAAATACGTATGGTCCAGATCTGTGGTGTAAGAGAAGCAAAAATAGATTGAAGTGGTGTAGTTATTGATGAGTGAAGTGATCAGAAAGGCAGAAGATTGCAAGATCACAGCGCTAGCATCCATCTAGCTGACTTCCAGGGATTGTTTTTCTACCAGGTGATGAGAAATATAGAGCCACCTTGTGAAGACCCCTGCTGGGGAATGCATTCTTTTATTGCCTTTAAAGCACAACAGGATGATAAGAGTCTATGGTTAGCCATGTCTAGTCTGTAATCAGGCTCGCTAGGGCAGATTAGGTGCCCCACATAACGGGGAATGTGACTGTAGAAGATTGGCAGAAGACAATAACAAAACTACTAAAGCAGCTGGATTTAAATAATCAGTACTCAAAGTGGACAGAGAAATTGCTTTTGTTTCTGAAGTCTTAACTTGAAATTTAGCCTAAAATAAAACTGCTGTCTTCTAGATGTAAAGCGATTCCTTTCAGATTTAAGGAAATGGCTTATTGGAATACATTTATCTGCTTGATTATGCCTTTATTTGCTTAGTGGCAGTGATCAGCTATGCTATTACTAAAACTAATCCTATGAGGAACGGTCTTTCAAGTATGGAGAACCATAACCTTCAGGGATTGATTTAGCAGTGTTTAAAAGAACAATTCAGGTATTAAAACCCAATTTTTATTACTGAGCATCCTGAGATCCCTGTTCCTTTGCTCAGTACAGAGAAATATGAAACAGCAGTAGAAAGCAAATCAGTTGCTCTGCTGTGGAGTGTCCAACTGATGCAGAACTCAATGCTGGTATTTACTTCTCATAAAGTATTGAGATGTTAAGACTCTAAATTCATACAAGAATGCTCTGGTTTAACCTGGTTCTTTAGGGCACATAAGTGGAGATCTGCTGCAAAGGAAATATGAAGATGCTTATCTTACTTACTGATTCCTCAAAATTTAGGAAATATGAATTTGTACTTGAGATATTTGTAAATAATCACCTGTTTTCTTAGGAGTTTTTTTTATGTCCTTATGGGACACTGAGCTGGTTTTTCTCTTATTTTATTCTGGGCCTAGTTTGTCTTTTCCTTCTCTTCTTCAATAGCTGAACTTGATGCCTCACTATTTCCTCCCCTTTGTTGTGAATATACCATTCTTTCTGTAGGCTGTGGTAGAAAATGGTGTAATACAAATAACATATATGTATAGAATCAAACAAACAAAAATCCTGATAAAGCCATTAGGGAGTAAGGTTTTGTGACTTATCCTTATTAGCTTCTATTTAAGTATGTCTGTACTCCCATCTTATTTCTTGGGCACAAGGGCCATTTGCAGTTGAATAACTTCGTTGTCAGTGTTTTTGAAAAGGTGTGAAATTCATACAAAGCAAATTAGTTGGTTGGTATCAGTAGGTTCTTATGTCTGAAGAAATTCAGATGCAATCAGGAATATATAAAATTACTTTCTAATCCTGGGCTAAATCCAGGATAATTTTTTCAGTCCTTTATGTAATACCCAGAAGTCCTACCAGGGAATTGGTCTTTTAATCCCAGGTGGATTCATTTAGATCATGTGTTTATATATACTGCTAATCCTTCATATGATCAACCTTACTTTAGGTTTTTGGTAGGACATTCTTCATTTAACCCTATGAATTCATACATGCAACTTCTGTGCTGACTGTCCTGTACCTGTGTTAGTGAATTAAATGAGTAAATATCAGTTTAGAGAATTTGTAGCAGTTTGATGGGAATGACTGGGTAGAACTCTTGAAAGCAACTTCCATCACTGTTTCATTTTTGTGGAATACAGGGTACCAACCTTGTAGACGAAGTAATTCCAAAGTGGAGACTAAAATTTTTTTTAAAATAACTTATTAGATTAATTAAAAGGCATCAATAATAGTCTTGGCCAATAGTTTTCTGGCCTGTGTATTAAAAATATAGCTGGTGTATGGGCTAATCAAGCTGCTTAAAAACGACATGAGGTAAAGTTGTAATAAGTTGCGTGAGAAGTAGGCATATGTGTTCAAGGAGATTTATAAGGCTAGCCAAGCCGTCATTTCCTGTGAAGTAATGTGGAAACTGAATGTAGATAACTAAAACAATAATTCTACTGTAAGTTTAAGAGAAAGCATAGTGCCAAGGCAAAATACCTGTGTCTTAGGGTTGTAACAGACTGTTAATTAACTGTACAGGAGAAGTGAGGTTGAATAGGCAAGAGAAGGGGCTAGGTTACGACTTGGAGTAGGATCAGGCTTTGAAGGTGTGAGCTGATGGCAGTGAAGGGTCCTAGGAGAATTTGTTATAACCTTTCAGCAGATGTGGTAGAAACTATGTTCCCTCTGGTATTTGCAGCTCATACAGCATCTCTTTAGTGCCCAATGGAGAGCTGACAGTGTTTCACTTGAAATTTTTAAAGGAGAGTAGTGGCTATATTTCTTTGACTTCTTCTCACTTAAGGAAAAAAAAGGGAGGGGTGGGGGGAGGGAAGCTTTACTGTTCTATCTTCTTGTGATAGGGTCTGGATCCAGAGATCAGGCTCACTATTTCAAATAGCCTGGCTGAAAGCTTTCTGCATATATTTAACTTTCCAGTAAGAATATGAGGCCTGAACTGAGAAAATGATCAAGTAATTCAGTGTCAATTGACTCTATGCACCACCACATGTTCTTAGATACTGAATCAACGTAGTGTTTTGGTAACCATTTGCATCTTCTTTGCATATAATGTCAATTGCTGGTAAAAGCAACCTTGTACTGTTACAGCTCTGTGCAACCATTTCTTTACTTAGCTTCCCTTCTTGTTTTTAATAAGCCATATAGTAGTATAAAACAGAAAACTATCCCAGCTACTGGTCTGTCTCTTTTCCCGTGGTGATAACTCAGACAGGAGTTGAAAGACTCCAAGGAGAGATGCCTCTTTAATGTCTCCTGTTAATACAAGAAAAGGATTTCTGAGGTTGTGGGAGAAACATGTAACGTGAGGTAGAATATTCATATTTATTCAACTATGTGAACATTTATTACTTCTAAGGAAAATATGAAGCAAATAAATAGGGATAACAGTGTAGAACAGCTGACAATTATTAGAATTTCAGTTAAGTGCAGTAAGTACTTCTGAAAACAATGCTTAGGTAATATAACTAGAGGTTACAGCTATGTCAGCTTTGAGCTCAGTTAAGAATTTGTCAGCTGAAGCACGAAGCAGGAGAACTTCTGTGCAAGTGCCAGGAGCTCAGGGCATAAAGTGGAGTAATTTGAATTGCAGAATATAAGCTGGATATTGTGGCCATAAGATCATAGCATAACAGTCACGACGGAGTGTTCCTATTGAATGATATGACCTTTTCAGGAATGCTAGAAATAGAGGTTATTGCGTAGCACTGTAATTCATGATGCATAACTCTCATAATTAAGAGACAATCAAAGTGAAATAGAAGCTGCTAGGTGGATAGCAGCTTAGTGAAAAGTGCTATTGGGTATTGCTTGATTTCTGTAGTAGGTGCTGAGCTGGATCTGGAGGGAGGAAACTATTGGTACAAAGATGAAAATGACTTGTGTTGTGACAGATTACAAGGGCTGGAAAGCATTCACTATAAGGAATCATGGTAACACTGAATATTCCAAATCAGAAGGGACTCACAAGGATCATCAAGTCCCACCCCTGGCTCTATGCAGGAACAATTCAAATCTTTTAAATAAAATAAACAACTTGGCTTTCTTGGAGTCTTCCAGTAAGGCAAAGGAGAAAAATGTAACTTAAGGGTCAATGGTGGCATAATAATGTGGGTAACTGGGAGATCAAGGTGTTTCATTTGGAAATTATAGAAAGGTCACGCTGCAAAAGCAGGTAGATGCCAGAACAGCATTCCTTTGGAGATACTGAGATAAAGCTATCTAGCTGCTTTTAGTTTTGAGCTCAATACTATACATCGTGAAAGGGATTGGATTCTGTTGTTGCCTTTAATAGTTGGTTTGATAAGTCACAGATTCAATTCTGTTTTGTTTTTAATGTTGTTGCACCCTTTTTCTTCAGCCCTTACTCTTCAAGTCCCATTGATTGGTAGGAACTGTAAGGTGCTGGTTGCTGTCAGTTTTTCTTTGAGTTACATCCAGGAGCTTTAAGAGGAGTAACTTCTTGTTACAGTTTCTTTTGAGAATTAAATCCAATCAAGTTGAAATGCCACTAAAATGCTTACAAAGAGTTGCTCCTAAATCTTTTATTTCCTTGTCAAGAGATGTCTTACAGAACTTCAGGCCTTTAAAATGGATGCTCTTGTAGCTGACATGTCTCTGACCCTTGATAATTTTTTGTCCTTGAAAGCTGATAATAGGAAAAATCCTTTATTCCTGAACATCTCATGACCAGCACAAAAAAGGCAACAATCTCCCCCAGCCTGCCCTGGCAGTTACTACAGTTGTAGAAATCCATCTAGTCTTGGTGCCTGTGCTAATGGCAAGGTAGTTACCTTCCAAATCAGGGTCTTCATAGTGACTTCAAATTAATGTTTTGCTCCTTTTGCTACAGCAGGAGAGATCTGCTGATAGATCTGCAGACCAGTCAAATTTAGTGAAATGCTGGTGGGGAGGGAGCAAATAGACAGTAAATGGTTCAGTAAAGAAGTCTGGTGGGTCTGTGTTACTGTTTACAGGAAGTAAGAAAGAAAAGGTAAAATTTCAAAACCAAAGGGGGATGTTGGCCAGAAGATAAAGCTTTGGTAACATTTACCAAGAAGGTGAAAGGAACTTAATGCTTTCCAAACAAAATGCAAGACTTCTTTCTTTCCCCCCTCTCTTTTAAAAATCTCTATGCTAAGAAGGGAAGGTGAGAGTTAAGTTTGTGAGAAACAATGAGAACAACTTGCCACTGTTTGTATCTTCCAGCTAAATATCTTAATTGCCTGACTGCCTTGAGGAAATCAAGGAAGAAGTCAGGTTTTTTTGAGCCATTTATGGATTTATTTTTTGTCTCTATTGTGAGCTGCTGATATATCATAATGAATTGATAGTGGGAGAGCAACAACCATCACTGGGTAAATTGAGTAGGATATTTTTCTAAGTGTTTATATTGCGTGAGCATGCGTGCAGTCTGCCAATTTCAAGATGTTCTTGGTTGAAGGTGATGTCTGTTTACTAGCAGAATTTAAATTTCTTAACCTTCTTTTTCTAAATTCCTATATGAGTCATGTTTCTGCCTTGAAAGTAGACAAAACCTCAGTTCCCAAATAGTTAAGGTTAATGTCCAGAGATTCATCAACAAGGAGGAAAAAACTCTCAAGTCCATTGATGTTCTACTTGAAATAACAATTTTCTTGCTATTACACATTGACTGTAGGAAGTACCCCAACCCTCCTGCATTTACAGCACATCTGTTGGCCTACAGAGGAACCTAGGTTAGTTCAGATTTCTGGAAGAAGCAGTGGGTTCATCACAAAACTGACTCTTCTGCCTGGATCCTGAGGTGTGTGTGTGCTGCCGCCTTACCTACCTGTTATCCTTCTTAATCTGCCAGCAGCTTCCACACAGGGCTCCTCTTCCACATTGCTCTCTGCATGTTCTCTGTTCTCCCACCAACTTCGACTTCAGTGCTTCCAGGCCGGACTCAGTCAGTGTCTGAGCTCTAAATATCAACCCTGATACTTTCTCTTGTCACCTCTGAAGATGTTTGGTCCTCTTGTTGTTCGCGCACATCCAGTCTCTTTGCCATGTCCCTCCTTGAGTTAGTGGTCTCAGGTAGCCTCGTGCCATGGAGCTCTTTCTATGAAGTCTGTAGTTTTGACACAGGCTTTGAAAGCTGAATCTTTGAATGGCACATCTTAAATGCTATTACACTGTTTCCTGGAGTAACACTTCTGTTTCACAAGTTACATAGTATTTTCTTATTTGATACAAAACCAAGCACTATTTCTGACTTAGTTAAATCTTCAGAGATTCACATCCTTTAATGCATGGAAATTCAATTAAGATCAAAATAAATGCAGGAAGAATCTGCAGTGCTAGAGCAATGCAATAAGGAAGATAGTTCACAATGATATTATTCAAATTTAATTTGGTATTTAAGTAATTGCACTATTTCATAGTCACTTGAACTATATGGCTGTGTTTGTATCCTTTCCTAGAATCTGGCTGTATATCAGCAGTAATCATAGGTAACTGCTTCAGTGCTGACTGGGACTGAGTATAGTCCAGCCACAATTTTTACTTGGAAGGTAACTTCCTGAGGCTGTGCTTGTTGTTTGAAGCCCCTTTCATTAGGTTTTGAGATCCTACTACTGCATCAGTATGTACTGTAAATGAAATTGTAGGCTAACTTAGGTTGGTGAGAGGGGCTGGGGTTGTGCTTTCTTTCTGTGATAGGATGACAAGAAAGAAAAGAATGCTGGTGTGACAAGGAGTAGCCTGTTCATAATGCCAGAAACTTGTCTATAAAATGTTACCTACACTGCTGAACTTTGAAGGCTGATGCTTTTAGGGATAAAGCTTTTCTTTTAATACTTCTTAGAGTTTGTTTTTGTGTGTGCTTCAGATTTGCTTGTCCCCTAAGTTCTGTTTCTCTGCTCCAGGCTGGTTTTTGCCATTTACTTTTGTTCAGGATGTCTTTGAGAAACTGAGAATCCTTCAAAGTATGTAGGTATGATTAAAATGTAGGAGAAAACTTTTAGTTTGGTGTTGAGCAGCTTTTCCAGGCTGTGCAATGAGGTGCGGTTTCAGTAGGGATGAAAGAGAGACTGCTACCAACCACACACGTCCTGAGGTAAGATCAGTTCTGTGGCAAGGGGTTTAGACTGTGGTAGGCAGCTGTGATTTTTCATCACAGACATGCCCAGCCCAAGCAAAGGAGACTACCTCTAGTAAAAAATCATTATAGCTTCATTTTCAGTACAAAATTCACTTAATTCAGTCATACCTGTTCTCTAACTGTTGCCTTGTGCCATTGAAGTCAGGGGCTCTTTACTCCAAATAATTCTGTACCTAAGCAACATGATCCTATTTTGTATGTAACTGAGAAAACCTCTTTTTTTCTTTGTTAGTGCTGTGAAGTTTTTCATCTTTGTGTGATGTTTTGTATCTGAAGATAGTGCATTGTTTTTGATTTAGCTGGGCTGCTTCTCAGTTCTAAATTCTTAGACTTAAAGCTGTTTAAAAATGTTTGCAAGATGCTTGCCTGTGACTTTGGGTAGCTGAGCAGAGTAGGATGGCATTTGTTATTGTGCAAAAAACTAATTAAATACATGACTGTATGACCCGGTTAACAGTTTACTTGATAAAATGTAACTTATTTTCTGGGAGTTATTTCCTTTGTGTTTTTAGCTAGTAAAAATTAGTATATTAGTGAAAATGTGTAGTGTAGTGACTGACATTTAAGAACTGGAAATCTAGGTTTACTTTAGAATATGGTACTGTTCTAGCTGCCAGATGGGTATAAAGCATCAGCTTCCTTGGTGGTTCTCATGTTCTGTTCCATTTCTTCCCCCCTCCCCTGCTAAATGTCTGTTCTGCACATCTACCTGAATATTCCTTTTCCCAGATGACGTGATAGTTTCTGCTGAACTAAGACTTTGAGACTAATGGGATGTTAACATTGAATCATTGTTATTGAGATGCGGTTAAAATAATGTATTACTCTTCCTTAACATAATGACATTAAGTCAGTGTTTCCTACATTAATTTGTTCAACAATTGCGTTCTCAACTGAGAAAGTATCTTTTTTTAATCAGAAATATAGGTAGCCAGTTATTTATGATCTGCCAGGAGCAGTGTATTTGAATAGGGAATGTACTTCATAAAGGTCTGAGTTTTAATTATTCAATGTGAGTATCATCATCAAATACTATTTTATTTACCATACTTTCCTTTTATCAAGACTGGGAGAAACCCAGTAATCTCTTCCTTTTGAAAGGTGCAGAAGAACTCATGGTCTGTCCTGAACTGTGGGACTGTAAAATAGAAGCCTCTGTTGCATCTGCAGACACATCAGAGTTTCTGTTAGAAAAAACCCTGAAGTTTCTCTCTTAAAGACCATGGGGGATATGACAGCCAAAGCAGAATTGACAGTACTAAGAAAAGTGGGTAATGTTTGTTCTTGTTAATGCCAAAACAAAAATAGTGGTGGACTGTCTGAAACTTCCTGAAGGAATTTTGTGCCAAGTACTTAATATCATAGATGAAAATAGAAATAAAATGTTGTGTTTTAATTTGTGGGTGACTTGACTCAGTCTACTCAAGGCTAAAATCTTTTTAGAGCTCAAATGAGCCCCATGTCTCTCAAATACACTGTTAAAATCTTCTTACGTTTATATCTCAGATAAACCCCCCGATATCTCTAATCTGTTGTGTGTGCAGTGGGAGTAGATAGCAACTTTTTCATCACTCTGATTTCTCATCAGTGTGGGCTTTTTTTTTCCTATCTGTATGGGTACAGAAGTTGGCTTCTAGGGTAGGAAGCAAAGCAACGAATGTTAAGAAAATCCAAGTTGTTTGGGACTGAAAGCATTTCAAGATCTTTAAAAAAAAAAAAAAAAGCCTTTATCTTATAGGGTGTGGACTGCAGTTTCAGTACAGCAGCCTGTTATAGCAAAAATGCACAGAACACTGTGACATCAGTTTTGATATTTTAGGGCTGCCTTTACCTTCTACATTGGTATAGCTACTGGAAGAGACAGTAAAAATGTCTTTGAGAGACAGAAGATACCGTTCTTCCTACTGGAATACTGCATCTTGTCAAGTGGAGCATGCTGCAGTTTTTAATGTACAGCACTCTTTGGAACTGGTTGCTGTATGTACCTCTCCAGGCCATGGGGAGTTGGTAGGTCACTGATCCTTGTACCCTGCCTCCTTCAGGCTAACTTGCTGACTTGAACATGAAGAGGAGCTCTGCAGTAGCTGCAGTACTACACTCACTGCTCCTTTTTTGTTTAGTTTTACTTTGTTTGAAGTGGCAGGTTACAAAATACTGGTGTGCTTATATTCCTGGAGACTACAGAAAGGATTCTGCTGTGTAAATTTGTAAATAGGGAATTAAAGTCAAACATTTAACTGGGTTGTATTCTGAAACCATGTTGTAGTAGGCATGGCTGGACTCTTATTAGCCTGGTCATTGGAGTACATCTGATGTCTTAAAAACATTAATTGCAGTTACTTTTGGAAATAGCTTTGGAAGACTGACTTTATCTTGTAGTTCTGAGTGTTGTTTTTTCAAGGAAACTTGGGACCCTAAAAGACTGTCTTGCAAGTTTTTCAGGATAGCATGTGCATTGTGAAGATGGTTTTTCTGTATCTTAATGACATTGGTGACCTCCAGCTGTTACTGCTTTGATCATCTTTAGCTTGGTGGTTATCCTGAGCTGATGAAATGCCTTTCAGTAAGCTGTTCTGCAGATCTGGCTTCCACTCTTTTCTGGCAACTCACTAAATGCTTGACTGGTTTGGTTTCCCAATAAATTCAGGTTTTAATAATCGTCTGGGGGGAAAAAATAGCGAGAGAGGCTTTGAATTCAGTGTGTCTGTCTCTCTAAACACAAGTATTAAATTATGCCTGTCTCTCAAACCATCAGCATTAAATAACTGAAGATGGTATCTTTTTCTAGCTGAGTTCTGAGGAAAGAGATTAGTCAGAAGAACATTTAAATGCAGTGTATGAGTAAGCAGTCTTCTTGACTGACAGCTGTATTCTGAAATGGAGCCAGAAGGGAAGTTTGTTGTAGTTAACGAGTTTTTCTGCTCCTCCAAGGGAAACCAATGCTGCGGCTGAAGGCAGACACTTCTATCATGGTTTTTACCTTTCATTGTATTGCTGTTGCAACACTAGCCATGATAATCTTTGGATGATCATCAGGTTAGTACATTAAACTCAACTTTGAGTTCCATGGTCTCTTATTTCTTTTAGGTCTGAATAACTTGCAGACATTGTTAGATGGGTTTGGCTTCTTTGTTAGAGTTCTGGGGAACTGACACCGTGGTTGTTACTACCCTGCAGAACTGCTGACCCAGCTGCCTTGCATTTCAAGGCTGGTGTTGACTTGCATGTATTGAAGCATGCTGTCTTGAGGGTTTTAACATCTGTGTACTAGTCTTACTGTCCTGCGTGATTTGTGTTATGTCTTGTATTCAGGGCAAGCAATCCACAGATGCACTAAAAATTTTCTAGACAGTTACTGCTTTACTGATAGATCACTGCAAGAGGTGTACCATTTCCCTTAGGGGAAAGAATAAGAAAATCAATATGCATGTCTCCCCCTGGAGTTTATTTAGTCTTTCTAATAGCCCTTCCAAATAAACAGAATAATATTTTGGGTGTCTGGCTCTGTTTTCTCTTTTGCTGAGAAGCAAAAGCTTTTTTGAATAGCAGTTTACAACTGGTTTCTTCCCTTGGTCTTCTGTGCTTTGCAGTTCTCTGTGGAGTACAGATGTCTGTACTTTACAGTAATTACTGCATTTAAGCATAATTAGAGTTTAGCCAGTAACCTTCATTTCATTCTTAGCATAATTTTATTCAGCTATTGATGGTTTTCAATGACTCCTTCCATCTGGGACTAGACTACTAGGATCTGGCTTCTTCCATGCTACTGGAAGAGGCTGAAGCAATTTCAAGTAACTGTATAGCTGAAGGTATTGCTTAGGGTGGATTTAAAAGGCCTGTAAACAGACCTTTTTTGTTTTGTTTTTAATTTAAATCAAATAGGTCTATTGCAAGCACTGTGTCCACTACTGTTGTAAAAATACTTTGTGTCCATAAAACTGATGAGTAATTCATCTCAGCATATAGAGCCTAGTGGGAATATGCAGATTGTCAGTCCCAAAGTCCCTCTGAATTATATGCAAGAGGCATTATGTCTGGCTTTTGTCATGTTGGCCAGCCCAGTGTCCTTTTTTTTCCTGTCCCCTTCATCTCTAATAGTTTGGGTCTTCAACGCTGAGTCTGTTTATCGTATTAGATTATAGTTTTGGTAAATATCCTTTTTGTAAGTTCATTGGCTCACCTTTCCACATATTTCGTTCATCAATTTAGAGAACACAGGCTCTATGCAGGTGCAGTTGCTCATTTCGAGTCAGCATCTCATTTTGATCACAGTAGTGTGCTTATATGTTGTAAATTGCAGGTCAGGCTTTGTGATGACTGTAAGGTTATGAGGTGATAAATCCAGAAGTACTATGAAATGGAGTCAAAGGCATGAAGGTAAACTTAATAGCTGTTGATGCTAAAGGGAGAACAAGAAAGAAAAGAGAGGGAAGAATGATTGGAAAAATGGAAGCTGCAGCTTTCTAATGCTTAGATATGTGGTGGGACTGTTTGTAAGGTTCTTGTTTGTTGCTTGTGAAGGTATTCAGTAAGGAAGAGCAAACTTGGAATAGTTTTTAACTTTATGGGAATTCTTCACATAATTGTGGCACCCTTCTAGTGGGGGAAAACTTATTTGGAGGTTTGCCTTCTGACCATCATTTTATTATTTGTCCATCTTTCATAATGTACAGGGTAATACTTGAATATGGCCTGCTTTTGGTCTTATAGTGCTATTGGAGTTGGCTGTGGTTTGTTGATAGGGAGTAGAAAGATTGTATAAGTCATTGACTGTGAGGGGTAAAAAAAATGAAGAATATAAAGAGGGAAATATTAGGAATAAAAGGGCCAACGGAAAGGTGTACTACAAATCATGTTACTTGTTCTTCATCTCAACAGCTGAGAAAAACTTGATTAGGAATTGTTGAGAGCTGTAGTTCTCTTGCTGTGAAAGATGTCATTGGAAGAACTTCTAACTTAGTGATGGAAAGTGGCCTCTTAAGTCCGCTCATGGGAAGATTTGTTTAAGTAATATTACAGCTATATTAAGAGCTGCCTATGAAACTTACGTTGTTTTTTTGCATAAGGGTGATTCCAAGAACTTCTTTTGAGAACAACCCTTATAAAAAAGATTGGATATTAAGAGCATGTAATATTTTGGAGATTAAAAAAAAATCTATTTAAAACTACTTATGTCCTTATTTTCTCCCTTTTGCAGCAACATGAAATGGTGCTGTTGTAACTGCAATTTGGACAAATGTTTGTTCTCCATGCAGCTACCAGTTTCCAAAATTACAGCTATTGAACTGAACTTTTGAGTTATTTCAGATAAACAGAAGGGGCTCTGAGGGAACTGAAGATCTTGTATATGTATCCGCTGTAATTTCTTCATTAAGTTGCATTTCTGATGAATGTACTTTAGGATAATTATTTTCCTGAATTGGCATTTTCCAAACTAAGTGAAAACTGTTAAAATATCATGAATGAAGAGGAAGTAGTAATAAGTCACAGCATAACAAAATATCAGCACTTGAGTAAGTTACGAAACTCTAACAGTTTATACTTCATATTCTATTAGAGTTATTGCTCTTGTTGAAGAGATCAAAGAACAAGGGAACTTTTACCTCTTAAGCTGCCACATGAATGCATATTTGAGCTTTCTAGTTATTTATATGCCTTTAGCCAAGACACTGTGTAAATACTGCATCAAACTACAACTTCTGCATGAGATTCCAGAGACTCTGGAAAACTCAACTAATGTTTTTTTAAGGTGATCATATGGGGAAAAAAATTGCTTGCACTTATAACCTTGGATTTTTCCCTATCATTTGTATTACTTCCATACATAACTCAAAGGAATTAATAAACAGCAACAAACTATTATTTTCAGTATTTCAGTTGACCTTCATACCTGTTGCTTAAATTATGCTCTGCTTCAACAAACTAACTAGCATCAGTATTGTCCTCCATCACTTACTTATCTTCATTGAGTTGTCAGGGAAAAAGATGAGATTAAATGCCAAAAATCTGGCTGTGCTGGTTAAGTGACCATCATGTTGGTTTGGCAAGGAAAGAAAGCTGAAGATTTCCAGAGTGCTCAGGGATGAAAATATAATAAATAAAAATGATATGCAACAAAAACAGCCCATGGTTGATGTGCATGTTTGCTGCAGATGTCAGCTTACAGTTTCACTAATCACCTACATCTCAGTGCCTTCAGTTTTCTTAATTGCTGATGCTTGAGTGATGCTAAATGCCTTTCTAAATAACTTTCTAAATAAGGAAGTTTAAAACAAGCTCTTCAGTTTGCTCAGTTTTTCAAGTATCCTTTGTTATATGTTTGAGAAACAGTACTCAAGGCTTAAGTTTTTTTTTCTCCCCTCCTCATTGACTTGTTGGTGTGAAATCACCGGTTGTTAGTTTCCATGTTTAAGGTGTTGTTATCCTGTTTCTTAAGCCCCACTCCCCTGAAATTGTGGTCTCTTGTAAATTTTTTATGGATCACTTTGCCACCACCTTTGCAGGTTTCCTCTGGCATTTATAATCTTATTTAAAATGTCTTTCAATTTCCAGTAAGCTTGAACAAATGTCTGTTCCCTAGGTAGCTGTTAGGAAATAGTTCCTATTTAGCTGTAGAATCACTTTCAATACAGTCATTTCAGCAACAGCAAATGTTTTATTTTCAGTTGTCCCAACTGGTCTTCACTGAGATGCATTTATTTTGATTTTGTTAGGATGAAAAATATGGCACAAACTTGATTATGATAAGAAACTGAAAAAATGTGCTACACTTAAAGAATATTCTAAAAGTGAGTTGAATAGCCATAGCTTCCAATGGAGGATGCAGCAGGCCTTCTGGACAGAGTACTAGTGGATGTTTACTTCTGGCTGCTTTGGAGTTTCTCAATAGGATTCTGTCCCTGTCTTTACAGAATCATAGAATCATCAAGGTTGGAAAAGACCTCCAAGGTCATCTAGTCCAACTGTCTGTCTATTGGCAATATTTCTCATCTGAGCATATGTCCCTTAGTACAACATCTAAATTTTTGTTGAGCACCTCTGGGGATGGTGACTCAACTATCTCCCTGGGCAGCCTGTTCAAGCATCTGACCGCTCCTTTGTAAAAGAAATTTTTCTTAGTATCCAACCTGTACAATCCCTGGTGCAACTTGAGGCTATTACCTCTTGTCCCATTGCTGTTAGCTGGGAGAAGAGGCTGACTCCCACTTCAGTACAATCTCTTTTCAGGTCATTGTTGAGAACTGTTAGGTTTTGCCTGAATCTCCTCTTCTCCCTGCTGAAGAATCCCAGTTTCCTCAGCCATTCCCTGTTTGTTGTGCTCCAGTCCCCTCACCAGCTTCATTGCCCTTGTCTGAACATGCTCCAGGCCCTCAATGTCTTCCATGTAGTGAGCGGCCAGAACTGAACACAACACTCTAAGTGCAGCCTCACCAGAGCTGAGTGAAGATGGATGATCTCTCCCTGCTCCTGCTGGCAACGCTACTTCTGATAGAAGCCAGGATGCCATTGGCCTTCTTGGCTGCCTGGGCACACTGCTGGCTTGTATTTAGCCAAGCTTCAACCAACGCCCCCAGGTCCATGTCTTGCACACAATCTTCTGCTCATTCTGCCCCAAGCCTGTAGTGTTTGGCCGGGGTTGTGGCCAAAGTGCAGGACCTGACACTTAGTCTTGTTGAACTTCATCCCAATGGCCTCATCCCAGTGATCCATCCTGTCCAGATGTTTCCAAAGGGCCTTCCTACCCCCAGGCAGGTAATTACTTCTTCCCTGCTTAATGTCATCTGCAGACTTACTGAAGGTGCACTCAGTCCCCTTGTTGAGATCATTAATAAGGGCATTAAATATAATAAGACTGTTAATATCCTAAGCAGCATATCAGGCTCTGTCCAATGAAATAATGATGTTTGGAGGATGTGGAATATTTTTCTGCCTTTAGTGATACATTTAGTGCTAGCATTGCTTAAAAAAACAAAACAAAAAACACCACCTTTTGTTGACAAAAAAAAAAACAAACAAAAACATCTACGTAGCCTGATATCCTGTCTCTAGCACAGTCAGTATTGGTTGATTTTTAGGAAAACATTTTAAAAACTACGCATGCATGGAATGTTTCTTTTGCTTAATAAATCTTCCTGGCTCACAGCAATTTGACTATGACCTCTTGATAGAAAGGTTGCATTTAGACCATTGTATATTCCATCCATTGAGAGGTTTGTCATTAAATACGGCTAATCTTCAGATTTACTACTTGTGCCACTCAAGGTGGTGACTTTCATGAGTATATAAAAATACCTTTTAATGGGAACAGATTCCTTCCCCTGATGCAGGGATCCGAGGGTGAAATGTAGGCTAAGCAGAGTTGCAAATTTCTGCTTGTAAACATCATCTCAGTTTTGGTAACTTCGCTTAGATGTCAGTTGGTGAATGTGCATCAATTTACACTACTTTTATGTTCCCATCCTTTAGTAAGTATGGAAAGATCCATAAACAACCAAAAAAATCAACAAAAAACAAACAAACAAAAAAATAGGCCGAACCGAGGGGAAAAAAAAATAATGAAGAATAATAAATCATCAATCTCCCCCTGAAACAGCAACACAAAACTAAACAAAAATAATCCCCACACCTCACATGTAACTGTCATCAGCTATTGTAAGTCATAGTGACTGTAGCTAAAATGTCCACTTGTGGGAGAAAGCTTTTCTGATTTTCAGATGTTCTCTATTGAAACATCTTAACTGAAATTATCAAGAAGAAAAGATAACTATATTTATTTAACAAGATTTTCTTCTGTTCATGTTATGCCTCTACTGGTGGTCCAGCATTGAGGGAAGTACAAAACTTCCTTAGAAGCAGCTGTGGGGTAAACATGTCATTAGGACTTTTTCAGCTTCCTAGCAATTAAAGTTTGGCTGTGCAGATACATGGTGTTTCACACATCATCTTAAGTAAGACTTGAGGTTACATTGGTACGTGAAATGTTTGTTTATGATGGATATATCAGCATTTCAGTACCTATAGGTATAGACAGCCTTTCTTTGTAAGGAAGAATGATGCAATCAAAAAGTCTGTTTTAGTAGGAAAGCTTTTTTCCATCCAGCCTAGATTTCTAAAACATTCTCTTAAGTTTGATTACGTGTATTTGTTTGCATATTGTTTTCACTCATTAGATGCTTTTTTTTAAAGTGTAGTAAAATAACAGTAAAGTGACTGAATAGATGGGTCTCATTTACTCACTATTTTCTGAAAACAGCAAATCCAGATGAGCATGTCATAATCTAAGTAAAATACTTAATGCTTTTGTGTTTAAAAGGATTATATTTTACCTTTTGAAATGATAGGAGTGAAAACTGTAGCATGCTAAAGTGCCTGCTTCTGCTCCCATATGAGATAGAAGCAGAGAAATAGAAAACACAGTGGAGTGTCTGCTGCAGTCACCAATTCTCTCAGCTGCAGAGTAGAGGAAACCTTCTGGGAAGTTATCTGACATTTAACAGCATGTTGTACATAGGCAGATGCTGAGTGAAGCTGGCTTTTTTTTTGCTTGTTAATGATTTTCTTTTCTGACCTTTATTACTAATGCATCTTTTTTAAGAAGCTTTTAATGTGTGACGACAAAAGGTTGTTTTTATTAATCTCATACTTCTTTGCATACAGAAACAAGAGAGGGATGGTGCTGACTGAAAGGAAATCTGCTCTTTCTAATGAAAAATAAGGTAATTCATTTAACTACTGCATTTATTCACGTGTAAGTTTAATCTGTATGAACTTGAGTAATCCTTTTCTCTGATAGCAACTGACATTGTGCTTTTAGGGGGAAAAAAAGCTATTTTTAGAATGGTAGAGATGAAAAATCCACTGTTTGCCTTCTTTAATGCTAATATTTTTCATGATATCTACATTCTATAGCTGAATCATGAACAGTCTGTGATCAGATTTTGCTCACAGATTTAAATGTAGAATTTCTTCTGGGTATACTGGAATAACCAAAGCCAATATTTCGCTGCTTGACTGAGGTATTGTCTAATGTTCAAGATGAAATTTGAGACCCCAATACATTTTTTTTTACTGTTGTTTTCTAACTAAATGTACTATGTAGTGGTGGTGGTGTTGTTCTCTCCTCCTTTATGCACAAGTACTTTGTTTTGATGTAAAGAACAGTTATATGCTTAGGATGAAGGGCCTCTTAAAAGAGGGTCTGACCCTGATGCATAATGGAAGTCTTGCAGAAGATGCTGAGTGCCCTCATTTGACTTTTATCTGGAGTACTGTGTCCAGGTATGGAGCCCCCAGTACAAGAAAGACAGAGAGCTGTTGGAGAGGGTCCAGAG
>PPHD01001017.1:24378-48748 GCA_002909625.1 Bambusicola thoracicus | reverse complement strand
CTCCAATCTGAGGCAGCCAACTCGAACAGCTGGCTTGGCCTGAAATACAAGCAGCTGCATGACCTCACCAGCACTCAGCCCACAGCAATGGGCACCCGATGCCAGGTGTGCTGAAATGATGCAGGAGGGAATGGATGGAGGTAAAGAAGGGGGTGGGGATGCAGGCTCTGTACTACTGCTTGCCAGCTAGCTGCAGCAGTACACACAAACACTTTGAAGCCTGCACAAATGCTTCCCCCCCCCCACAAATCTTTACAGTTAAGCAACTCAGTGATTTTGTTCTGACAGCAACAGAAAAGAACATAAGTACAGTCAGTTGTGAGCAGATTTAACAAACTGCTCCACACTTCTGCCCCTTACATTAGTTCTGCCCCTTACCAGACCTTATGCTGACATGCAGTGAGTGTACAAAGCAGCTGTGCTCAGGTAACCAAACGTCGCTTAAAGCCCCGCAGCTCTATGAGCCAAAATCTCTGCTCAACCTCACAAAGAAAATTTTCTAACTTTTAAGGAGTTGTAAAATAAGAAATGGAAAAAGATTAATGAGATGTGATGGTATTGAATTTCTTCAAATAGTGAGGCAACCCAAAGCCTTATTCAACAGAAAAACCATACAGTCATTCTCTACCCACCTGGCAGTGAAATCTACCGTGCAGACTACTACTTAATTTCTCATCTGAGGCCACCACAGTCAGGCACGTAAACCAGTCTGTCAAGAAGGGCAGTAGAATGTTACCTCGTCAGTGAAACAGTATGTGCATAACCTACATTTGCTGCAACTGACAGCCTTTAGGGGAAAGAGAAAAAAAACAGCCAGCCATGTGCATGAGCTACAGAGAAGAAGGTATGTTCTGGTTTAAAAAGGTACGTGAATAAGGGAGCAGCTTCCAGGGCTTCTTCAGAAGCACCCAGACAGAATGTATCTGTTTGGAAGCATGAGGCTGGAGGTTGGAGAAATACAGATGAAATTGGTCCGAAGAAAAGGGCATGGAGAACAGAAGAGTTAAAAACCAACCTTGTCCAAGCACAGAAATACCACATTCAAACGAGTAAAAAAGCCACTACCAGAGCTCATAGCCAGAGAACAATCACAAAACGTCTACAATATTCTTTAACCTTCTTTGCTCTCCTCAAGTCTGGAATGCAGTGGTCTTTACCAGAAAAGCTGCAGCTTTCAGAGCCGAGGGATACACCAGGTGCTGCTCAGATGAGTAACGATCACTCACCTATCAGCACAAATAACCAAGTCATGCTACTAGATGTGCTCTATCCCAGTACTCCTTAGTTTCCCATTAAAGTCTGTTAAGCTATCTAAACACCTTTGGATTTCTGAATCTAAGCAGGATCATTTCTGCATATCCCAAAATTTGTCACACGACCAATTCCATGCAGGAGGGACCACTGGGACTGGATCTGCTGCCCTCACCAACCTGTTTGTGATGTTAAAGTTTCAGAATTACAACAGCATAAGGGAAAATCTGCAACACATAACTGGGGCAGCCTTCAGCAGGCGTTATCTCCATCTTCCACCCACTGCATGCACAGAGGCTGCTGCTGAGCTCAGCTGTGCCAGCAAGGCAGGACACAGAGCACTGCCAATGTGGCTCGGCTGTCACAGCTCTGTGACAGTATTTGTGAGCACTGTTTTCTTCTGCCAACCAACATGTGGGACTTCTTTTTAATATGTTTTACTGCTAACAGCATTAGGAATAAGGTAACAGAGAGAAATCCATTCATGTGCTCGATCTAATTGGCCTGTAGGAAGACAGAGCAAGCTCCCACCATGGTTTCAAGGGTGACTTCTATTTCCTTGGGCAGTTTGACTGCGGTCACACCTTCGGAGGCAAGGAAAACACATGTTCCAGGGATCCCTTTCAGCCAGCGCGGTGGGCAAGGATGAGCCAGACCCTGTGGGATCTGCTGGAAGAAGCACTGACTTGAGAAGTATGAAAGAAGGGATGCTTCTGTTCCCCTGCCCTGCTATGCCTGGAAGGGACAGCCGAGCACAGCAAGCAATCAGCTGGGCTCCTCCTGCACACATGGCTTTGAGGGCACTGGGACAGTGAGCACCCGAGCACACGCATCACAGGGCAAGCATAGGAGCTGCTGACAGCATCACACCCAACAGGCACAGCTGAGCCGTCAGAGATGGAGCTGCAGCCCACTCCCCAGCTACGTGCCTGCGCAAGGAGAGCCCTCTGTGACAGTGATTTCAACATTTCTGGTCCAAGCAGCTGCAGTCCATCCTCTGCAGCAGTTTTCAGCTATAAGGTAACAGCCTAAATCCCAGCACTCAGACCAGCAGCCCTGTGGCTCCAAATAACAGCACCCACCAAAACAAATGCCATCTACAGTGAGGAAAGGAACTGCACCCTGATGCGCTCTGAGCAGGGGCCTGAAAGTCTCAGCTTGCCCCACCTCTGCTGACAGCAGCCCCACGATGCCGATGGGAACTGACTGGCACAAGCTGGGAGGAGAGGCCGGTGGCTGAGAGCACCACGCAGCCAGGGACCCTTCTCATCTGTGTCAGAAAACATCGGCCCATTTTCTGATGCGAGTCAAGAGACGGAACCTTCAGAGAGTGCAGGTGCTGCTCCCATACAAAGATGGGCTCGCGGTCATTACGCACTGTCAGATCTGTACAGCCCCTTTGCGACAATACCCACTTGAAGGATGGCGACAGAGGTGGAAAAGTTCACAAGCTTTTTGTAACAGGACTTGCAGCAGTTCCCCTTGGGACCCGGAGTAAGTGACAGTACACAAGCAGCACAGACCTGACCCAGTGCCAACGAACCCCACAGTGCTCCCCAGCTGCTGGATGGACACATGCAGCCAACAGTCCCTGCCTCTCCCCCCAGGCCGTGGGACAGCAGGGCGCCTTCTGGGGACCAGGCAACAGGCAGGAAAGGAGCTCTGAGAAACAGCGAAATAAGCATCTTATTTGCCTAAGATAGAGATATGCATCTTTCCATCAAATCACTCGTCCTTTTGATCTCAGTGCCTCCTGGGCAAAAAAGAATAGCTGTGAATTATAAACAACAGGAAGAGAGCGACAGAGATTTTTGTTTCTCCCTAGGAAGAAGAGAGCTGCTGCTCAGAACGAGGCAAAACAGAATACCCGACTTACTTCTGGTGGTCTCATTAGGAACTGGAATTTGTAAGCCATGTCAGAGAAAAGGAAGCTAAACTGAGAAAAAGCTTAAAAACAGCAGAATTACAATATTTATTTATTTATTTATTTTTAAACCAGAGCTGTAAGAGGTAATGATTTGCTTTACTGCCACCTAGTGACAATTTGAAACCCAGAGTCAGAGAATCCCAGAGCCAGACGGGCCCTTGTAAGAACAGCTTGTTCCTTTCCTGCGCTAAGTTTAGATCTGCAAAAGGGCTCAGTAGTTTTGTCCATCGTTCATCCCCACAGGAGAGGCAGTCAGGGCCAGTGGAACAGCCGAGACCTGAGCCATTTTGCTGGAGTTTTCTTATCAAAACTAATAAACAGAAAGGGAAGCATGGAAAAAATACTGCACTTGTATGATACACGAGACAGTAATCTGCAGTGCTGCCTTACAAATTGGTATCACCAGATTTCTTTGAGCAATGCCGAGCCATTATCATGCCTCCACAGCACACACTGGGCTCCACATTTGCAGCCCCACAGCACATGGGTGCCCACGCTCCCCTGGCAGTGCAGGGCTGCCTCTAACCTCTGTTTCTCCCCCAGAATGTAACACTGGCACTGCCCACACCAAGGCCTGGACCTGCGGCTGCCAGAGGGACTCCTGAGGCACCTCGGCTGACAACACACCACAAATAATGGGGTACAACCTGTCCTATGGACCGCCACCAGGTACAGTCAGGAACAGCAGCTTGCTGTGTCACCAGCACTGCCACCAACGTTCAGATGAGTCCTTCTGAAAGAGGCCATCCGTACTCTGACGCATGCGACCCCATGGGCTTCAGTCCTGGCTTACCAGCCAAGACAAGGCACAAAACGTAGAAGAGCCCAGAGTTTGTTCACAAAGACTTGTACACGAAACCTTAAAATCCCCAGAGAATGTGATTTTTAAATACATTCAAGTAAATTAATTCTCAAGTTAGCATTTGAATAGGCTCAAAGAGACCCTCCAGAGCCCCATTTCTGGGTTACCAGATGGGCAGAGCTCCACTGCCCCTCTCCAGTAGGAAGCTGCACCGCTGTGCTCACGTGGTGTGCTGCAATGCACCGAACTCAGCAGCGCTCATTTAACCGCTGCTTTCAGTGGCTGACACAGCAGCTCATGGGGCTGCCCAGGGAGGTGACATTCTAGGGGACAGTTCTCAGGCTGCTCCATCCATAGGACACCACAAACACTCTAACACTGCTCTCACCCCACAGAGGAACACCTGAGCGCAGTCGCCAGCGCCGCCCCCAACCGCACCGTGGGCCCCCCCGGGAACACCACGCAGGACGAGTTCACCACCATCGTCCTTCCTGTGCTCTACCTGGTCATCTTCCTGGCAAGCATCCTGCTGAATGGCCTGGCAGTGTGGATCTTTTTCCACATCAGGAACAAAACAAGCTTTATATTTTACCTCAAGAACATCGTGGTCGCAGACCTTCTCATGACACTGACGTTCCCGTTCAAGATCATTCAGGACTCCCAGCTGGGACCGTGGCACTTCAACTCGTTCCTGTGCCGATACACGACGGTTCTGTTCTACGCCAACATGTACACCACGATCGTCTTCCTCGGGCTCATCAGCATCGACCGCTACCTGAAGGTCGTGAAGCCCTTTGGGGACTCCAGGATGTACAGCATCACCTTCACCAAGGTGCTCTCTGCCTGCGTCTGGGTGGTGATGGCCTTCCTCGCCCTGCCCAACCTCATCCTCACCAACGGCTACCCCACTAGGAGGAACATCGACGACTGCATCAAGCTGAAGTCTCCCTTGGGAGTCAAGTGGCACACAGCCGTCATTTACATCAACACCTGCACCTTCATGGTGGTGCTGGTAGTGCTCATAGGGTGCTACATTGCCATATCCAGGTACATTTATAAATCGAGCAAACAGTTCATTAGCTCGTCGAGCAGGAAGAGGAAGCATAACCAAAGCATCAGGGTTGTAGTGGCTGTGTTCTTCACCTGCTTCCTGCCGTACCACTTGTGCAGGATACCCTTCACTTTCAGCCATCTAGATAAACTGCTGGACGGCTCTGCACATAAAATCCTGTATTACTGTAAGGAAATGACACTGTTCCTGTCTGCGTGTAACGTCTGTCTAGACCCAATCATTTACTTTTTCATGTGTAGATCATTCTCACGAAGGCTGTTCAGGAAATCAAATATGAGAACCAGGAGTGAGAGCATCAGGTCTCTGCAGAGCGTCAGGAGGTCCGAAGTGCGCATCTACCACGAATACACCGACGTCTGAGCGCCCCGCGCACCGACTTGTGCTGCTTTCTGAGGGTATTTGTACAGCGTGTAAATAAAACCTGTCTTTGGGTATCCGACCACAGAAGTGCACTGAGGAGTGTGCAGACACGCACAGCCCCGCCATTTCAGCTCACTAACATCTATCTTAACTCAAAATCACAAATACACATACAGATCAGGTTCACTTCAGAGGCCTTTGGGTACGTTTACTTTATTTTGTTTCTTAAGGCCAACAGAAGCCAAAGAAATCCCATGTAAGTATCCTGTAATGTAAAGAACATTCCCATCAACCAAGAGGAGCCGCTCTCCCCCAGCTCAGGTTCCAATGAAGACTCTGGCTCAGTAACATTCCTCTGTGTTTCATTTTATTTGTAACACTTCTTTTTTACTCCTACTGATCTTTGATCAGTTCTTCCTTTCTACCTTCTTGCAGAGTTCAGACATTAACGTTGATATTTTCACCTAGATTAGTTACTGTGAGCACAAGAAGATCAAAACATTGTTTAGTGACCAAAAAATGCACGGGATGTACTTGTGGCAGCAGACAGAAGCCAGGTTAAAGGCAGCACCTGGAGGAGGCGGCAGCGGTGGCAGGGCAGAGCAGGTGCCTGAGGGCAGTGCCATGGCACCCAGAGCCCATCGGCAGGGCTCCTGGCGAGCACAGCCAGGTCAGGCAGCAGGAAGCCATGAGCACCCACCTGGTGGCACTGCCAGCCAAGCTGCAGGCCGGGAGGGCCGCGGGACGATCCCTGATGCACGTCAGCCGGGCACATCACATCCCTGCCAGACATCAGCACAAAGCACACACCCTCCCGGTTTGTCTCTTCTCAAAGAACAGCCCCAAACACCCCCGTACTCCTTTGCCCTTTGCTTCCCTCAGCGAGGGCACCAACACGCAGCTCCTCAGCAGCCCCGCACAGGGCAGGGCTCAGCACCACCGCCACGCCGGCAGCTCGCTGTCACAGCACTACACCTGCTTAACACAGCATGAATAAAATAGGGGTTTCTTTCAGTTATTTTTGCTTTAAGTACTATTTTATACGTAGTTAAAAACCTCAGTGTTGTACATAACTCACATAGTACACACCATATATGATCACACGTAGCATTTGAATTAAATCAATGGATTAATGCAAGCATTACAAAACTACTGACATTGCTCGGGGGAGGAGGGGTCTCTTCTGAAAGACAGAGAAACACTTCCAATATTTAGCCCATTTAGAACACAAATAGTGCAATTGGTCAAATTACCACAGAATAAACCCTACTTTAGCCCTGTAGAAAACTACACTTACACACACAACACCAAAGGCAAGTTCTGAGGCTGTATTCACCATTCTGCACTCCAAGTCTGCGCGTACACGAAGCCATATGAAGAGAACCATTTCTGTGGCTGAGCTGCACAGTTCCCATTCTCTTAAGCTCCACATTAGCTGAACAGCACGCTGCTGGCTTGGCTCTGTGAGACAGCACGGTCAGCGTGCACACCGACATCAGTAACCAAACACCCTATTATTTCCTATATGGTTGAAGTGACACCCGAACGCTTCTGGTCTCCCTTTTATGACACAAATAAGAGTAAACCGTGGGAGGCTGATGGCTCATCAGACCGCACCGCTACTGCGTTGCTTTCTCAGCCCCTCCTGCTCTCTCCACCTGAGCTCCTTCCAGCACGCTGCTCCTGCTCACTGCACGCACACCGGCTGCTGTTTCCCACTACCTCACTTGTTTTTACTTTATGCACTCACATCAGCTTTCCTTCTAGGGAACGGCAGCTCTGCCTCTTCTAAGTAATGATTTCATACCGAAATGATCTGTTACCCAAAGCAGCTGACATCGGGGGATACCCTCTGAAGAAAGCCTCATGACCACTTTTCCAGAAGGCCAAACACGCAGCAGCAGTGCCTGGGGAAGGCAGAGGTCCCACTGGGGAGCAGCGTGGCTGTCCCGCGTTCCGAGGAGGCACAGCTGAGCACTGCTGGCACGGGGCAGCTGGGATGGATCTCTCCAGAGCCCAGCAACAGCGACACAGACAGCACTGTTCTGTAGAACTGCCCCAAAATACATTGACTTTATCTTGACAGGGTGTATCTGTGATAAACATCTCTCACTACGACTTACACTCATGCTTACACAACAGCCCTTGGAAGATGCCGCTTGTGAAGTCTTTTCCCAGGACTAAAAATGAGTAATAAGAGAAAATCCTACTTCTCAAGTATCAGATAACTAAATTTAATCTCTGTGTTTTACATGGAATTTGGTCCTTAAAAGCACTCTCTTCCTGAGAAGAAATAGGCCTGATCACAGCACTGCTTCACCAACACCCATGGCTGAAACAAGCCTTTTCTGGGCTGTTGGTAGGAAGCTGCATCAGTCACCACTCGGTTTGCACGGCCTGAGGACTCACTATCAGACACATCCCTTTCACTTCCCTGTTCTGAGCTACCATTCCTCTCTAGGTCTGCTATCCACTTAGGTTATTTAAATTTCTGGGCTTTTAACTTAACCTCCATTTCTGACCAAAACACATTCCACAAGCACTAACAAGGTTAGAAGAGTCAAGCAGTTACGCCCTGGAAAGTGGTTTTTTTTTGTTGTTGTTGTTGTTTCCCACCCAAATCAGTCCATTTCTGACACACAGATATACTTCAGCACATGCTGCTCCTTGTCCCGTGATGTGACTTTCAACGGCACAGCATTATTTCCCCTCACAGCCCCCACAGCGCCACACTATGATTCATTCCCCACTCTTTCAACCATAGCTCTGGTGTTCCTTATTCTCTGTATTGTGCCCAAGTTCTTCCTGAAATGAGCAGTTATAGGAACAGCATCAGATGTTGACCTAAGCTGTGCTCTCAGGAAGCAGGACAGGACAGGCACAAACCTGAGTTTGAGTCACGCAGATTGGGACTGCCGTGTTCTGCAGGACGCTCCACAGGGAAGGTCTTCCAGGTGGAAGTGTGACAGCAAACCAGACCTAAGAAAGCAAGGAGCACACTGGCAGCGAACACCAATGACAGTTTTCACTGCAGAAGTTTTGCATTATGCTGTAATTGGTAGTGCTGCCCGAACCACAGGCTGCTGTGGAAGGAATGTTTCTGGAGATGTACTTCAAGACAGCTCCAGATCACCATCTGTGCAAGACTCACAGCACTGCATGCAGTGCGTGCTTTGCTTCCGAGATTACTCTAGCAATCACCGTTACCATGACTTTCCACCAATGCAGCCTCCTTAAAAAAGCAAACTGAAATCCCCAGAAGTTCTGATGATGTCTTTGTACTGACACGCACCAGAACCTCCTCAAGCAACCCTAACAGTGCGACCACCGCAGCCCCTGGGCTTACTGAGACTCACAGCAGCCCCAGCACCCCACACCCTGTGCCCCGAGCACCAGGACGTCTCACCCTGAGCTATGGCCATGGGAGCACGGCCAGATCCAGGCTGAACTGGAGAAAGGTCCTTGTAAGGCCTCCTAAGTCTGTTCTACAGTGATCGACAGGCATCGACCAGCCAGCATGGCAACACTAGGCACAAAATATTTGCTTTGAGAGCTTAAAACACCCATTTGTAAGTGCCTTCGTAATTAGCAGGAGTTCTAGAGGGATTATTCTAGAAAAATATTTATCTTGTTCATTCCACTTCAGTCCCTTCGCAGCAACTGGATGTAAACATACACAGCCTACGTGGCTTCACATTTAGTTGGGTTGGAAGGGTTTGATAATGAGGCACAGACCTCTAATAAGATTAGGGTACGCTGTGTACGTACGGCAGTGGCTTGGTGCAGTAAGGTACATTTAGAGAAGATCAGATCTCAGCCTGTCAGCCCCACTCCTGTTCCCAATGGCAACAGAGCTACCAGCCCAGCTTTCACTTCTGCCAGCATCAGCGGCACGAGGACCGCCTGGCCACCACCACGGCAGCCCCTCTGTAACCAGCTGAGCTACAACATCAGGTCAGTTTTCTCCCGTTTCTGGCTATGAAAAAGCATTCTCTGGTTCTGATGTAGGTCTGATCAGTAGGACTATAAAAGCAGTTTCCTTTCATAGGCGCTGAGCTCACACCAAACCTCCAAATTATTTTCTTAATAAAAGAAAAATGACAAGACCAGGAGATGGGAGTTTTGGAGTTCAGAGGAAGAAAAAGACTTATATGGCTAAGGGTGAAATACATTATCAGCTGTTCTTAAGCCACCAAAAGCACGCGATATCCAGCAGGAGTCTTTCTGGCGATCACACTCACCGCTTTCCGACCCTCTGGAAATAACATCTGTGTCTGCAGATCCTTATATATTAAAATTGGCTGGCATTTTGGAAAAATATCCACGTTTGCATAATGAAGTGACCCTTCAGTCTGCCCTGACGTCTGGAATCATGCCGATGGGGTGAAACTGTACACAGAGCTGAGGCTTCCTGCCCGCCCTCTAAGCTCTTAATCCTCTGCCCCTGAACAAATGATTGCTTCTCTCTGAAGCACACAAAAATATTATGTGTGCCGTAACATTTAATCCATTGCAGAGCAGCGCTTGAAAACACAGCACTTCTCTCCTTCTTCTGGGACCTCACACACTCACACAGAGCTGCACACTTCATCCTTTTACTGAAGGCAGAACTACTTCGGTAGTTTTAATGTAAACATTCCGGCAAGCTTTAACCAAGAATGACATTGCAAACCAAGAAGTACAGCCGTGCCATTAAGCGATCCTACAGTGGCACATAGCAGAATACAACATACAACACAAAGAAGTCATCTCCAAAGCTGCTCACTCTTGGACTGTTCCTTGTCAGCATACGATCATGTTTTAAAACAATTTCCTACTAACGGCTGCAAAGCTTGAACTGCCCTCTGCACCATAAGCCCTGCACAGCTTCAGAGAAACCAATTGGAATCCACAAGTTCCATTGGCCAACCGGTGTCTGAGTGCACTCAGTCCACTCAGCACTGCCTTCCTTTTCCAGCACTTGCTGCCTACTCATGATGTTCAGAGAGGAAGGCCAACGATGTTTCACTTCTGCTTCCCTGGCAAGTGGTGCTCTGCTTCTACTGTTCTACTTCTAATAATAAACAACGTGGAATAGCAATACAAGTGAAGCTGAAGTAAGAGGGAGAATCACTAACAGGCCGAAAACAGCTCTTTAAAGCCATCGGAACAGCTTTGAACATTTAGCATGAGAAGGTCCTTTCTTAAGGATTGTTTTTAAGCTGTTCCTCCTTTATCTCAGTATGTTAAACACACACACAAGATCGTGGTCTTTACTCATTATGAAAGGCAAGCCTAACATTTTCTTTTGGGTAATAAAGTCATGCTGCCCATCCAAAGATGCCCCACAGCTCACTTCAAAATACTTTGGGTTCAACTGCCCTGAAATATTCGGCAAAGCAAAGGAAAAGTTCTTGCAAAGCCAAGGGTTCAAGTGACAACAGAGGATTTCTAAAAAAAAAATAAAAATAAAAAAATACAGATTTATATCCTTCTATGAAGAACAAAATTAAGACTCCATTCAAAGGCAGACTGCATTTAATGTTTTCATACTCTCATTCTGAGGATTCACATCAGTGTATGTAAGCAAAGCCAAACAAGAACTGTTACGAACGTATGTTGTTGAGTTTGGGTGGGCAGTGCTGGGGAAGCAGGACCAGCCCGCAGGGCTCACCACTAAGCGTGCCCGCATGCAGAGCAAATGCACGGTATTCCTCAGAGCTCCACTCTGCTCCTCACTAAACCACAAAAAAAAAAAACAAAAAAACAAATGAGCTTTTCTAAGGCAAACCTGGATCCCCAGCATTACAATAGATGGAAATCAACTGCAGTATCAGTCTGCTTACATTGTTATTCCGAGGTCATTTGTCTAAATCAGCTGTTTAAGATAAACACAGTGTTAGTATTGTTTTCTTCAGAGAAACAGTCCCACAAAACCACGGTCCGTTAAACATTTGCTCTCCCAACATCAAAGCTGAAAGCGCTCATTTCCAGAACTCTGTCGTGCAGAGTTGAGAAGTCAGTTCTGGCAGCATTGCTCTGCTGCACACCTGTCGGTCAGCCTACCTTCTCAGCTGGGAAGCAGCAGCTGTGCCAGTGGCATTGGACATCAGTGCTTTCCTTTACTGTCATAGCAGGGCTGACAAGAACAAGATGCTTCACTTTCTGTTTCAAAGCAGCCTTTTTCTTTTCCTTTCAGAGGGTGGGGAAGCAGTGGGAAAAGAGACAGGAAGACACCCAAACCACCACTTCACAGCATCAAAGCCCCACTTCTAGGCTGCGGGAGAGCAACAGGCGTGTGATGCAAGATGCAAGGAAAGGAACCAAGTCCTGCAAAGTGCCAAGAACCTCTCTGCACACTTAGGAACGTTTCAAGTCAGACTTCCCGACTCAAATCAAGACCTTCAAATGGACAATAACCTGCATTCAAACCCAAGCATGCAAAAGCATGCCATCAAAACTGTCCTAGAATTCACCTCACCCTGGAGATCGATGCCGTTGATGCCAGATCAGCATCAATGCCACAGAGATCTGCGCCCTCACATCTTTGTATACTGCAGAACATTTCATCCACATGCTTTCATGAAAAGCCACAAGTCCTGCCCACTAATAAATCAACCCCCTGACAGGTAACCCCATTCATAATTAGAGATGGCAACTGTGTCATCTCAGTGTCCTTACTGCTTCAGCACACGCAGGACTGGCATATCATTCAAGTAATTCCTGCATACAGCTTCAAAGTCCCACTGCCACTGCAGTGATTTCATGCATACCTACACTCCTGCCTGCACAAAGCCAGGAGTTAACAGTCTACCTAGCACAGAAATGAGAAGGTTTCTCCATGAAGGACTCTTTCTTGGAAGAGGAGGACTCACCCCCACTGCAGTAGCTTCCCAGTTCTGTGCATACTTAAAGGCTTAGGACATCAGTTATCAGCATGTTAGGGCAGCTGGCAGGGAAGACGATGCTGCACTGCTGAGACGATTGCCAGATGTGATGTTTCCAGGAAACCTCTGGTTAGTAAAGAGAATCACAGAATATCAGGGATTGGAAAGGACCTTGAAAGATCATCTAGTCCAATCCCCCTGCTGGAGCAGGAACACAGATCAAGTCACACAGGAACCTGTCCAGGTGGGTTTTGAATGTCTCCAGAGGAGACCCCACAACCTGACTAAACTTTAAACATAGCAGACCAGCCTCCTACAACAAGGTATTTAACAGGCAACAACTTTGAGTGACAAGGAATAACTTCATGGACTGATTAAGACATTACAGAGCACAGAATCTGAGTTTGTGAATTTTATGACTCTATAAGGGAATACTTCAGGCAAAGCATGGAGAAAGTTTACTGTTCTTAATTTATAATAAAAGGACAACAGATTCCCACGACTTAAGGCTTCCAGAGCTGCTTTCATTGAAAAAGGAAAGACAGTATGCAGCCATGTACAGAACTCAACCATGACTGTTTCCTAATGTTCACTTGGTTATTACCTAAAGGAGTGCATCCCAGAGAAAACTAATTTGATGTACGAAAAAGAGAAAATCTTAAAGCATGATGCATCTCTCCCTGTGACCACAGGGGTGACACTGCTCAGACGAGCAGCTCAGGCTGAGGAAAAAGGCCCTGCAGATGCTGCTGTCCGATACTGGTAACGTGTATGCGGAAAAAGTGACTTCTGTTCTTGCAAACATAGGAGTAACACTGATGAGCCTATGGACATCCTGCAGTGGAAGAGCCATTCCTGAGAAGCCAGGTCCTCTGGCAGAGGGAGTCCCAATTCCGTGCCACATAACTAAGCTCTTACCCAACACAGCACACAGTCACCTGTGCTGCACGTGGAAAACACACAGAGGTAGTTTGGGGCCTTTTGTGATTGCCTTTCAAACTCCCTTCTCTTGGTAGACCACATTTTTCTTCCCCCTCTGCAAGGATTTTGTCTGGACAGAAATGGAAGATTGCTTAGTTCAGTTTTAGGTTTAGATGAGGAAGCTATCGGAAAAAGCTTGTTGTGAGTCACAATGTGAAAGTTGCCCCTGGTCCCAAAGGGGATATTGAGGCTGCTGTTACTGGGAACGAAGAAAATAACATTTAAAATAATAAAGAAGAAGAAACAGAAAAAATAAAGTCTTTACAGAATTAATTACAAAGCCTGCTTCAGAGGGCTCCAGGATTATAAAGCTCTTCTATCTCACTCCTCATTTCCTAGCCCCAAAAATACATAGCAGTAAGATAGAGAGAAAAAGATGAAAGACTGATTGCATGCCTTCTTGGGAGCATCTGAAAAGCCTGCTGTGCTTGGTCCTTAGCTGGTGCAGAATAGCCACCAGAGGAGGACAAGTAGGGCACTACTCACCCCCCACCCCTCAGCAAGGCTCCTTGCCCCAGCAGTGCAGCTCAGGGTGACCCAGGGCTGTGCAGGCCCTGCAGCTCGGGGCAGCCCTGCAGTCGGGCAGTTCTGACTCCTGGCAGCACGGCCCTACAGCCCAGCATGCACCAGAGCACATGCTGGGAGCTGGAGAGCTTCCCAATGCTGCACCTGTGCTGGCCTTCACAAAACTGACAGCCTGGTCTACCAAGCCTGCACAACACACAGGACCTGCGTCACAGGACTGCAGACACAGCTCTAAAGAAGGAAGGGTCTGTACTGCCACTAACCACTGTCCTATTCACCACAGGAAACCGGGCTCCAACCCAGGACACGTGCAATGCCTCTCAAGTTTTATTTCTGCTTTCTGAGCAATTAAAGAGAATCCACACCTTCCTGAAACACGCTTTGGTTAGAGCGAGGTAAGATCCCACGACTGTCAAAAGGAATTGCTTTCTCCTGGACCCCACCTGGAAGCCAGGCGCTCCAATAGCACAGCTGTGCACTGTCCTCAGGGCTGGCAAAGCAGCTGAGCCCCAGGGCTTCCACCCACTGCTCACAGCCCACCGGGCTCCTTCCAGCTCAAGCAGAGGGGAGCAGCTGACCCTGGGGACAAAACAGTCACATCCATCACACAGGCATCAGGAACAGAGCAAAAGACCACGCAGCTGCTCTGTTATACACCACGAGGTCACTCAGCAGCCATGCAGACAGAAAGGGTTTTCTCCGTGCTGCAGGGCTGTCACCCAGACTGCATGAATCAGAGCAGGGTTAAAGCCTGCAACCCCTGGCACTCACCACTTCTTCCGCAGCTGCAAGCTGGAGCTAAAATGCAAGGCAATTTTGTTAAGGTCTCCGAAGATGTCACCATATTTCACTGAGAAAGACTCAGTGACCTTCAGGGACTGTTAACTCAGGTCAGCATGCCATGGCCGAGTGCAGGATGAATGCACCACAGCGAAGCAGCAGCACTGCACACCTACAAGCATGGAAGGGGAGTCTGCCAGGGAAATGTGTATTTGATGGGGCCCTGGGTAGTGTGCTGTAAGACAGAGATTAAGTCATCTGCTGAATGTCTGTTAACACTGCCATACACCGTTTACAAATTTTACTTTAATATAAACAGCAATATTTTCCCACATTCCTAATAAGAGATTATACGAGCTTCTTGTTTATCAAACAATTCAATGGATTCTGTGCTTGGTTTCAATGGCCCTCAGTAAATGTATGAGAAGAACAGGAAGGGAGGAAGGCAGGCAGGTGATTAAGGTTAAAAAAAAAAAAAAAAAAAAAAAGCAGAATAAGACAAAACTGCAGAAAGTAGAAAGAAAATGGCCATAAAGCAGACATGTATCACCTGTCCCAAGAATAAATCTCTGGGCCTCAGAGCATGCCCAGAGAAATGTGACGCAACCCTGTGAACTCCAGCGCAGAACACTCCCATTAACAAAAACAGAAGCCATCAGGGCAGCCAGCCTTACAGAAGAGGTCACGGCCAGGCCTGGGAACTGCTTAAGAAAAGAAAACACCCGCCCTTAACTTCAGCTCACTGCTTTGCTAAACGCACAAATGTGTCTCTTTTGAACCCAACTCAAAGCTGATCTCCATGAAAGGACGTCTGAGCGCACTAAAATAGCGCTGCCCAGCTGCAGCACTGACATTTGGAGCGCAGCAGGCAGAGCAGCAAGGCACGGTCAGCAGCTCCTCAGCTCTGCGCTCTGAAGCACACAAAGCCCAGCTCCAAAGCACACAGTCACAGCAGAGGACATCACCGCAAGGAAGGGACGGAGTGCCCAGCTGGAAGGAACTCACCAATGAGCACAGCAGGGCAGCGCAGGAGGCTTCGCTGCGAGCAGTAAGTAACGACCTGCTGCCGTTAATGCAGCACTTACGGAGCTTTATGTTACCCGGGATTGCAAAGGCTGTGTTCTGTGCTTCTATTTAACTGCTGAAAAGCTGAAAAATACTCCCAGGTGGAAGATGCTTTCCTGACAGATTTCTGTACGTTATCAATGCTTTAACTTTTAACTTTTTTGTTAAACTTCTAAACAAATATCACTTTTTTTAAATTGACAACGGAAAATCATTCAGGTGTGACACACACCAGAAATAAATCAATCCCTTAAGGCACGAAGGAACTGTAGATAAATGCAAGAGATGAAGGCAGCCCCTGTCAGCGTGGGGCACTGCACCGAGCGGAGCTGCTGCGTGCGGGGAGGGAGCGCGGGGCGCCGCCGGAGGAAGCAGCCACGTACCTCCCAGCAACTGCTTCTGTTTTTACTGAGCTGTGTCTTTGGCCATAATAATAAAGCAACTTCCAAAACAATACGTGTGAAACCTGAGGAAAACATCACTGCACCTGCTGAAATGCAAAGACAGCAGCAGCCCATGGCAGTGGGTTGAATCTCAGTGATCATTATGGCCCTTTTCAACACAGGCCATTCTATGATTCTTTGATTCTGTTGTGACCCCATGGCTCCTTGTGGAGCAGAATCATTGAGGCAAACCAGGCTGCTCACACATCAAGCAAAGCTGGAATGGGAAGTTTTAGAACCAGCACTCATTGATTCCTTTGCTAAACTACTCCATTGGTCCTCAAACTAACATACGGACCCCTGCTGCTAGGCACACCAGCCTGTACCACCAGGGAGTAATGCAGGCACTGATCTTTCAGCACTAAAAGGCTGAATTTTTAGGACTGAATTTTCAGTCTTGTCCAAAAACTGGAGGCAAAAGCAGAATGAAAATTTCAACTTCTTGCTAGGAAGATGATGCTGTCAGGTTTCACACAGCACAGCATAGCACAGGGAGCCTCAGACAAGAAGAAATGAAGCAGTTCCTGGTTCCACCCTTGAGGTGTCCTTGCTCTGCAACCAAAGGAGTTCATGCTGCCCTCCAGAGAGCTTGCTGCTTTAACAACAAAGCAAATGATCTTATCTACAACTGCTCCTCACGCCCACTGGCTCTCCTCGCTGGCTTTGTCCTTCAGAGCACCACGAATTAATCACAAACGCCAAGGAAACATCACACAATCCAACTGCCTGTACCAATTTTGGTCAGGAGAACCTGCTGGTACTGCATGCACTGAGCACTGCCCCACAGGGCACACCGCCTCCCATGCACAGCAAAGGGCTGCAGACAGACACGGCACATCCAGGCAGTGCTGCCCATGGCAGGGCAGATCCCCGTGGTGCCTGCACAGCTGTTAGTGATGCTGAGCAGGACAGTGGCAGCAGGGTGGCTGCGCAGGGCCTGGTGCGAGATGCTCACAGGAGCAAATGGCGGGCAGCACCCGCAGCAGACAGGTCCAGCCCTGGCACATCATCTTAAAAGAACCCCAGAGGGCCTTCCGAGCGGGAGGTGGTCCAGGTCCAGCATTTGGTTTCATTCATCCCATATTCAGGAAGTCAAGAGCTTGTAAAGAAAATTGAACACCAAGACAGAACACCTCCACCAATGACTGACTCTTATCTCCTCACGAGAATATTCCAAGTCTTGCTTTTTTGGACCAAAAGGGAGAAGCACAGCTATAATGGACAGAGTTGGATGCCTGCTCAGCTGCTAGACAGACCCACTCTGTCCCACACCAGTCTGCAGAGGTCCCAGAAATGAGGAAGGCACTGAGATCCTCTGGAAAGCCACTGCCACACTCAGGAGAGCCCCATTCTTTGGGCCAGGCCCAAGAATACCATGCAGGCTGCTATTTCTTTTAGTTGCTTATAACCTTTTGCTACAGGAGCACCATTGAAGTTTCACTGCCACTCTGTGCTGAGTGCTGCACTGAGCACACAGCCAGGCTCTGCTCCCAGGGCCGCACACACATACCCGCTGCAGAGCACACCTCCGTCAGGGCTCTTCTATCAGCACTGTCTCAAAACATCAGAGACAAGCTTGGCATGTTCTTCCTCACTGCCATTTTGCAGTTCAGAAAAGAGTTCTGGAGAAAAATGAGCACTGCTAATCATTTCCGACCCAACAGCTGTATTACATATCTATCAAACAGCTGCATTAATTTCCATAAATAGCTGAAAATATTCACTCAATACTGCAGAATACACTCAAGACAACAAAAACCACTCCAGTTGGAGACAGGGCCTGTCAGAGAGAGCTGGGTGCCCGACCAGCTGAGAAAAAGCGCAGGTAACTTTTATCAGGAACACCAACAGTGTGATGCGAGCAGCAGAGCCAGAGCCTCGAGCTGTATGCGTGCAGTGATGGTCCAGAACAAACACTGCTGCTCTCACCACGGCTCTGTCCCTGAGCAATGCTGAGGGCCTGCTGACAGGTTGGAGGTGGTGTGCTGCCCTCTGCACAGAGCAGCACTGTGATGACACAGCTCTAACCGCCATGCTTTCCTGCCTAACAGATCGCCCTGCTGGAGGACAGGCCCTGCGCTAACGATGGAAGGCTCTCAAGACCCTTAACACCTTCACTAAAAGCACCGCAGCAGTCCAATCCAGAAAGGTAAGGGCATGCCACAGGTGTGAAAAGGTTTAGTGTCTGTCTTGCGACTTTGGCCTCTTTCTCAGGCACAGACAGCTGATAAATCTGCTCCCATCAGAAGTGATATCTTCCACGTCTAGGGTTTCCTCCATGCTGCTAGAGACAACACAAACTTATAATGGCCACATCTCTGACCACACGCTCCTGAAATAAGCCTTTGTAGTATGATATCTTAGCGTGACAACTACTTTGTAGACTTCCCAAGCCATTTAATACCCGCTGCTGCCAGGCCCAAGCACCAAACCTTGCAGGTGAGGAACAACTCTCAAGCACACCACATGGGGAGAGAAGGTCCTGCTCAGACAGCCTTACGGGGTGGACAGGACACACGCACAGCAGACAGCAGTTAGAAGAGAACAGCTTTCAGGCAGTAGGTTACCACTCTAAATAAGAATGCCATTTGTTGGTGGTGCTTTTCCCCTGACTAAAGACACATGGGAGAAGCAGAGATCCTCCTCCTTCTAACAGTATCACCCCAAACCTTACGTGTTATTAACTCACAATCCTAGCACACCCACTCACCTGGTGGCTCTATCCTAACAGGCACTCATCACACCATCTTCAGCCTTTAAAAATTCAGTCAAACAGAAACGAGGGCCTTAACAGCTCGAGAAAAGCCTGAAGATAGGAGTGCAGGCCTGCTTGTGGGAAGACAACAGGCAGAGATGAACTGCAGCTCTGGGCGCTCCTGCTCGTTATTCCACTTATCAAAGCAGCTTCCAAAACAGCCACAAAGTTTGTCAGCCTTCATAATGCCCTCCAGAGACATAGAAAACAATATACCCAGGGAAACAATTTTACCTATGTGAAATAGTTTCCATTTCCAGTTACTGCTAGGTTGAATTGGGGTTCTGATCTGCTACACAGAGGCATCAGCTGATGGCTCTGAATTACAGCAAACAGAATGTTTCTCTCCCCCCACTCTGCAGCACACATTTTTCCAGTTGCCCAGCTTTTCATGTGCCCACAAAACATCAATATGTACCTGCATCTGTTCAGGCTTCCCTACAGAGGGTAATCCACCCCAGCAAACCTGCCAAAGAGAAGCAGGCAGCAGATGTGATTTCTTGGAGCCTCTGTGGAGATCCTCTAAAATTTAAGTCTGAATTACATGGGAGGGCAGCTCTCACTTCTAATTCACGCTTGCATGGACACTCTCCTGTATGCTGTGTTACTAAAAGCTTAAAGCAAACCGTGCCAGCTGCACAGAAGGCTCTCCTTCAAGAAAGCATCAGAAAATACTGGCATCTATTAGTTATTCCCAGGCTTGAGTAATAGAAGCACGTTTACAACCACATACAAAACACTTACAAAAGTTCCTTGTACATCTGTTGTATGTTTCCTAATAAATCAGTGCTAAAATACACACGGGTTGCTCAGAGTTAACGAGGTGCACTTACAGTTGCTGAACACCAGGGCTTCCCAGCATGTAGGCTCACACACACACTGACAAGCAGAGGATGGGACTTGAGCAACATAGATGGACCAAAGTCTAGAAGAAATGCCCCTGGATATCAGCAACACTGAGATGGCACCACCTGGAAAGCACTCACTGTGCTGGGAACAGTAACGTGGTTTCTGAAAAGTATACCAAGTTTACCTTGAAATAAGATTAGAAACCCTATACTAATAAATAGAAAGCACAGCACCATTTTACCTTACTGAGGTGGTATGTCCTCTGCTTCTAGGAGCAACGACACTGCACGATGTTCAACTCCAGCACAAACTCCTCGGGAAGCAGCTGCAGTAACAGCACAGTAATAACAAGGACAGTCATTCCCCTGATCTACTGCTTGATTTTCGTGGTAGGACTGCTGCTGAACAGCGTGGCAGCATGGATCTTCCTCTGCATCTCCAGCGAGAAGAGTTTTATCGTCTATCTCAAAAACATCGTAGTTGCTGATCTCCTCATGAGTTTGACATTTCCTTTCAAAATCCTCGCTGACTCCGAAATCGCACCTCCGCAGCTCAACGCCTTTGTGTGCAGATACTCTGCTGTTGTTTTTTATGCAAACATGTACATCGGAATATCATTCTTCGGCCTCATAGGTTTTGACAGGTACTACAAAATCGTGAAGCCTTTATTCACCTCTTTCGTTCACACGGTTCGCTACAGTAAGGTTCTCTCTGCCATTATATGGCTATCGATCACGCTTATAACGCTTCCAAATATGATTTTAACTAACGAAATCTCTGAGGCAAATTATTCCAGAAAATGCATCGGCCTGAAAAGCGAGCTTGGCAAACAGTGGCACGAGGTGTCGAGTTATATTTGTACCGGGATTTTCTGGATCGTCTTCCTCCTACTCATCATTTTTTACACCTCAATCTCAAAAAAAATATACAGCTCCTACAAAAAATTCCGGAGGAACTCGGACTTCGCTAAGAGAAAAACCAGCCGCAATATCTTCACCATCATGTTCGTGTTTGTCCTCTGCTTCGCGCCCTACCACTTCTGCCGAATCCCGTACACCCTGAGCCAAACGAGCTCACAGTTCAACTGCCGCTCACAGAGAGCTCTGTTCCTCGCCAAGGAGTTCACGCTGCTGTTATCAGCTGCCAACGTGTGCCTCGATCCCGTTATTTATTTTTTCCTCTGCCAACCTTTTAGAGAAAGGCTGTACCAAAAACTGCACCTCCAGCTGAAAACGTCAGGTGAGGCTGAAATCACCAAATCGAGGAGATCAAACACGCTGCAGGAAAGCGTGAACATTCTGTAAGCCCAGGTCTGCAGCACAACACACGCCTGGAAGCTCCCCGAGAGCGTCCAGAAAGTAACCGAGCAGACGATGGCCAGCAATAAGCCAACAATGTTCCAAGCAGAAAATACCAAGCAGTGCTTCTCTATATAAAAAGCCTACTGCGTGCTGTCAGCGCATTTACTACATGGTATTTCAGCTGACACTATGATTGCACTGTGGTGCAGTGTGACCTATCTGGATCTCAGAAAAGAGATGAATAACTGGAACAAAACATTCTGGAGTGCCAGGCCACGGTTCTGAAAGAATTATCCAACATCCCAGCCGTGGCACTGCCCTCGTTCCTCATGAAGCCAGGCAGGACACACCTGAGGAGCAGCAGGGCAGCCCGACGGGCCTGTGAACAACAGATCACCCCAGCTCAACCCAAGCAGACCCCTTGAAGCAACACAGTAAGGTCAGCTGAGCATCTCTAGCTCAGCCTCTGCCATATATATTTGAGAGAGAGAGAGAGAGAGAGAGAGAGAGATGAAATCCTCAAAGATCTGCACAAAGCCTGAAAAAAAACCTGGTGAAACTTATTAAAATATTTTGGCTTTTTTAAGCAAAGTGTTCTACAAATGTAGGGAATTAAACAACATGACTTCATCACCCTAAGGCATCAAGAAGTCAGAGAACTTCTTAGATGCAACGTTCAATAGAAGAAAATGTTTAAGGAGGGATCGTTCCATAAGCTGGTAAGCACTGCACCGTATTGTTCAGGGCTTTCTGACATGACGTGGTGTACACCAAACCCGTGCACGCCCTCTCTGCTGCTGCAGGAGGTGAGAACAGTTCAGGAGCTGCGTAGGAACTGGGAGGCCATATATTTAAATCCACACAGAACAGCCTGATGGTTTTCTTATGCTTTTGGCACTATGGCAAAACACTTCTCTATGTAGAAAAGTAACAGCTGAAACACCACATGCAACTGTAATCCACTTTTAGTGATATTTTTCAGTGCAGCCTTTTTTTTTTTTTTTTTTTTTCAGCATAAAGGGAAACTGTACCAGTACATCAAGTATCCACAGAAGCTTTCATGTAATGACTCTGGAAGCTTTTATTTTGCATAACAAAGAAGTTATAGGAACAGAAATAACATGTATTACCTTTCTGCCACTGTATGTTACTTTAATCCAAACGGGTAATGCCTCAGGGTGAATAGTTTGTTTAAATACACCATCTCTGTAAGTTTTCCAAGGCTGTGGGCAACTCCTCTTGGTCTGACATCACTGATCTGCAGTAACTGCTCTACCACCAGCCATGACCATGAGTTCCCTGACTCACACTGAAGCTTTGCAGGCTCTTCCTTTCAAGCAAGAGAAATAATTTGCAAGGGAAGGGAATCTTCTGGTTTTTGGGTAACTACTTATAATTGATGGCAAAAACATTTGGTTCCTCATACGAGATGGATTTTATTTGCCTACATAAATCTAAGTAATTTTGTCTGTCAAAATACAGTGGCATACAGTGATGAAATCCATGTCTGCTGTACATATTTGTGTAACTTTTTTATTACTTTGCAAGCTTTGAGAAAAAAAAAAATCTATTGATATTGAAGAATTGTCTCTGTATCCTACCAGCTTACTGACACTACAATGACAATATGGCTCGTAGACGTTAATCATGCAAGAAGCCACCCCAAAAATGATTGCTCTCTAGTGCAAACAAGAAGAACATCTCACCAAAGAGGGGGCTGATGCCACTTGTCGGTACATAGCAGACACTGCAGCCACAGCCAGCAAATGTAGCAAGGGCCCCCCTTGTAGCTGCCAGCTGTAGGCCACAGCACAGCAGGGAAGGCCTAGCGTCCCTGACAGAAGGCTCCAAGGGGCCCAGGGGGCTGCTGGCTGTTTCACTGCCTGCACGGTGCGCCTGCACTCTGCCAGCTGAGCTCTTCCAGCACACCCAGGGCCCTGCTGGAGCTCACACCACATCACAGCCAACAGCGTGGGACCCCTCAGAAGGGGCTGGGGATGCACATGCTGCTGAGCAGATTTCCCCTCCCTGTGCATTGTAAATAGAAATGCCAGCAATTCTTCTCTTCGTCACAAATAGCTATTTCTGCACAGAACTTGTAACAACCCTTGCACCAAGTACACTTACATTTTCCACTTACAATGCAGACCTATGATAATGGGATAAAACTTTTTAATCTGTCAATGAAAGCCACGAAACTCTTCAAAAACATACAGTGGATCTGGTTGTTTGTACGTGTTTGGGCACAGAGCACAGGACTGGGGTACAGGCTGGGCCGGACACCACGCAGATTGCTCCCCAAGGACATGCCCCGGTGCTCACCTCGTGGCCCTGCACAGGAAGAGAGGGAAAATCCCTCAGGACTGATTTGCATCATCTGCTCATCACTGTGCCTGCAAACGGCTCCGACTGCTTTTCTGAGTTGAAAAGCTGAAAGAAATCTGACTGTTTGCAAGCGACTTTTTGAGGGTTTTTCTGCCTACCATCACATCAATGACAGAAAATCATAACAAAACCAGGGCTTCTCCTCTATTTTGCCTGGCTGTAAGTTCTGTACTCAGCACGCATCTGTCTTACTTACACACCTGCATGCACACAAAGCTTGCTGAAGACATCAGAAGAAAGGTGAACCAAAACCCTCAGCAGCACAGAGCAAGGCCTGGCCCAGCCAGGAGTGCACTGTGAATGAGCCCTGAGGCAGCTCACAGAGGGGCAGAAAGCACAGGCAGCACCTCCCCAGGAGCCAGCCCACAGACAGGCCAAGGGCATCGCTCAGTGCAGTGCCCACAGACCCAGAGATGGGCCGAGGGCTGTCACAGGGCGCGATGTGTGCAGACTCTCAGCTACGCCTCACCACACAGTCACAGCACCGCCCTCACACTGTGCCACCACCGCAGTGCCTCCCAGCTCCAGGGCCCAGAGCACAGCAGCCTGCTCCCACCTGGGTCAGCTCTAAGCTCTTCCCTCCCTCCAGCTTCTCTCCATCCCACTCTGCACAATGGAGCTGGCCTGTGTAGGAGACACACGGAAAAAGAGTGAATCCTGCATTTCAAGTTAAAAAGTAAGCGGTAACATGCAGATCAGCCTTGCACAACGAGCATAACAGCAGAACATCAGCCCAGGTCTGCTCAAAACTGAACGAAGGAGCGCTCCAGATTAAGCAGCTTTGCAAACATCTCAACAAACGTGGTCTGAACTTTCAGCTTATGACTAAACCTAAAACCAGACATTCTTAACTTGGTTTTTCAGATGGCTCGGGTGCACGATTTGTAAATTCCTGAGGATTCTCAACTACCAGGGCACTAACACGTCAGGTTTCAGTGCCGCTTTTAGTGGTGCCTGGCAAACCTCTAAAGGTTGAGAGTTTTTACTCTTATTAGAAGCCCTTCCCTC